>OZ026606.1:3858922-3888922 GCA_964020085.1 Micromussa lordhowensis | reverse complement strand
GCTTTCCTGACATTTTTGCCAGATTTGTCATGTTCATTTCAGGAAGAGCATTCATTGACTTCAAAGTCTCATACAACACCCTTGATCGATCAGCAAACCGTTGCAATCCTGGCCATCATTGCTCGATATGTTTGGTCCATCAACCAAGGCATCAACACACGTCTTCGCTACTATGTGCGGTTGTCCAAAACGTTGCTGCAGTGTTTTTAGGACCCTTGACAACCCACCAGGCACTCCTTCAAATCCCGCTACGGAACTTCTAGCTTGACCATCAAGAAATTGCAACAGACGTGACATTTTCTGAGTTTCTGAAATGTTCTGGGTACCAACCATTTCATCAAAACGTGCTCTAAATCGGAAGTATTCACATGGATTACCAGAGAACTTGACTACGGCCAAAGGTGGAAGGTTGGATTTAGTTACTATTGAGTCTATACTAGTTGTAAGCTTTGTCACCATAGTCTCAGTGGTATTAGCAAGAGATGATACACCATCAGGCTGATGACCTTGATTGGACAATAATGCTGCCTTTAACAACGGGGGTGCAGCCGGATTCAAACTAGACCCTTTAACATGAAGCTTTGGTAATGCTGCTTCACCTGGGGTAGAGCTGAATAATGAACCTCCTCTAGGTGCTGGTGCTTCAGCTAATGGTGTCCATAATACAGACCTTTCATCCTTTAATGTGGATTTATGATTCATAATCTCCAGCGGTTTCATTGGATCCTCCAACTTCTCAGAGTTCAGATGTTCAGTTTTAACATCCTTGCGTTTCTCTTCACATGCAATGTCCAGCACACTATTCGCCCTACTAATAGGACTTGGGACGGCATCTTCCAGCTCCTCATAAAACTGGACCTTGGTTTTAGCCAGCTCCACCACATCCTCTGCTTCTGCAATTTGATTGTCTAACCTTAACTGTTCTTCCTTTAATCTCCTCTCTTTAGCCCTTTACAATTGCTCCAATTTCTTTTCAGAAAGAATCTTCTGCAACTTTGCATCTTCTTGTGCTACTGCACTAGCTTTTGAGGCACTAGACCTTCGCGAACAACCAGATAAAACACTTCGCACATCATCATTGAGTTCAGATATTGGCAGATTAGGTGAAACAATTTGAGTGGGTTCCGTAAGGTTGCCATCTGCTACGGTGCCTTTGTCGTCTACAGCCTTAGTAACCTCTTCTTCAGAGCCAATCATGTATTGATCTATTGATTTGATGTAGCCATAATAAATTTTATTGTGCTCAGCATGGCGATTCTCTGCATGCTTCTTCTCAACACCTTCATCAGGTAGTAACTGGATTAAATCGTAATAAACATGTGAATATTGTTTCCACTTAACGTCTAAACGGTGAGCTTCCCTTCGAACTTCAGGTGAATACTTGTAATCCTTAAAGTACTCGTTAAGCCTACGATAAATCTTTGTAATTTCACTTAGATGCCCAGCTTTAGACCTCTTCAACGCCACAATCCTTTCAGAAATCACAGAATCATCAATAACGGAACGCAGAGCTCTTTTTCCCGCTACTTCGACATTATCGATACCGTCCTGGCCTTCAGCCATCTTGCAACAATCAAGTTCACAAAAATAACAATGAAAACGTACCTCCAAATGGCGAATCTCTCCGCAATCTTAAATCCGCTTAAATTCACTTCCGGGTACATAGATTACTTAATAAAGCAAATCCAGGTTCAATCCAGCTTATTCCAAGTTCGCTGTGCCACAGCATCGGCAATGTCAACATTAAACGCGCCGGTTTGACACTCCGCCATCTTGAATGCAATTACGATAACAACAATACAAATGTACTTCCAAACGACGGATATCTACAAAGTCTTTCCACTAGGATACTCTCACAAACGTAAAATCTCCAAGGCAACTCCGGGTCCAATCCAGAACACTAATCCAACTTCGTTTTCCTCACGAAATTTTAAGGAAAAATGTGATGTACTTGAAACGCGAGACTGAACAGCCACAAACCTCCAGCTTTGTCGTTCTTTATTTCTCCATCGGCCCATTCATCGCCCCACAAAAGCGGAATCCTCAGCCTACACTATTCGAATTCAGAAAACAACCGTGCAGCGCAGCAGTTGAGCTCGAACCAACTTGACAAACGACGAGAAAAGCAAAAGCAAAGCAAAGCAAAGCTTAAAATTTCGTGACTGAACCATACAATCTCAAAAATCACGTGACGCGAGAAAACAAAGAAAATACATAAACATAATCACTCTTGGCGGGAAAAGACACGACAAACGTAAAGCTGACAGGGGAGTCGCTAAAGAAGAAAAAATACAAAGATCACACTATTATGACGTCACCGACATTCTAAGACGATATATGCTAAATAATTATTTGCGGTTCTTTTTACTTCCATTCTAGCAAGCTTGGGACTTGTGATGGGAACGACATTGCGTGCAGCGGAAAACGTTTGGCGAACTTCGATATGTTTGGTAATGCGATAACAATAATTTATTGTCTCGAATGCTTGATGTCTCTTCTCAATCGAAAATTTAGGAGAAAATGTAGAAATACAATCGTAAAAATCTCTGCTAATTAAGATAAGATATCCAAACACCGTCAGGGTTATGATTTCCTTCTTAAACTTCATCAATTGTCAATTATTTTTAAGCACTAAATAAAGAATAATATAATATGAACTGAGCAAAGATACAGGCAATGAATATTTCTTACTGCCATGGCCACTCATATGCGGAGGTGGAGGTGGAGGCCCTAAAAATGAAAAACAAAAATACAAATATCGCACTAATAATTATTCATTTCTGATTTATTTCCAGTGATTCTTTTTAATTCCAACCTAACGCATTCCTTCGACTCTCTGATGGTCAGTCTAAAGTAATTTATGAAACGCGAGAGACAGTGCTTTACCACATTTCCAAACACCAAAAGGAGACTGGAAAAGAAGACCTTTAGCAGAAAGGTTTTGACGAACTTCGAGATGTTTGGAAATGTGATAAAAAAACAGTCTCGAATGCTTGATGTCTCTTTTCAATCGAAGCTAAAGCTTAGGAGAAACTGGAGAACTAAAATCGTAAAATTATATTTCCTCGTTAAGATAAGATATCTAAATGCTGTCACGGTTATCATTTCCATTATTTACAGAGACAAAATCACTAATAATAATAATAATAATGATGATAATATTACTAATAATAATAATAATAATAATAATAATAATAATAATAATAATAATAATATTAATAAATTAATTTTTCAAAAGGAGGTCTCCAATCACCTAGAGGTGGTTTTCAGGAGGATCTAAAATATCTTAAAAATACAGAAGGAATATAAATGAGTTTAGGAGACTTCTGGTCGCAAAGAAGGTTAAGTGAGAACGGGAAAAGAACACAGCGACTGACTGAAAATGAAAGCAACCCGGGAAAATTCAACAGTGACCGTCTAATATTCTTCCTACAGAACGCTGTCCAAACAATTAATTGTGAAAAGTAAATTGTTTTCGTGACTAATTCTTATGACATTCTTATTGTTTTTTTTTTGTCGACTTTTTCCGCAGGAAACTTATCACAGTGGTATGGTATGAAACAAATCGACCACATTTTGCCGCGACCACGGTACCTTTATCCAAAAGCCCATTATGGTGTCTCCGTACACGTCTTTGATTCTGGATTGAATCAAGCTTGGCATGATGTATTTTTTTTAGTGAAATCGTCTTTTATGGTACAAAAACGAGTTCAGTATAGGGCGTTTTTATTCACGTGGCCAACGCATGTCCAAATTTATTGGAACAATATGAAGTATGAGTTCAACTCCCACAGGATTGGTTTGGTACACCAACATGGCCGCCGTTTCATTGTTTTGTAACACCAATATGGCTGCCGTGACCTTATATGGCACCCCTCCATAATTAGATGATTTATGACAAATTAATTTTGTTCGTGAGGTATTGATCAGAGAGGCGAAGGAATCTGAGTGCAAAAAATTAAATTCACTAATAATACTAAGAAAGAAATAAAACAAACTAGATAAGTAAATATGAAAGTGTATTACATGTAATAGAAATGCAATAGTCTACCTTCCGTTCAGAAGCTTAATTTATGAGATTTCTCACTCAAATATCCTGGTACCGAAACTCACATTGAAGTGAAAAACAGAAAAGAAACAAGTCCAAAACCTCTGAAGCCAGAGTAAACTTCAGCGGTTGAATGGCAAAATTATTGCCATCATCCAAAGGAAATTGGATAACAAGTTTGGCTAAACAAGCTCGACTATGCGAGATCCAGTAAAGAACGCAAAATAAGCCATATACCAGCTGATTTCGCTGTACTGTGTGTCTCATATCCTTTCATTTTTTTCAATTTTTTCATTTTATCTGTAAAGTAAAAGAGGATATAGCGCATGAACGTAAAAGCAATTGAAAAGAGCTTAAGCCAAATACTACGTTCCAACATCGTGGCTCAAGGACTCCAATTGTTTTTCCGTAAAGGGAATGTCACTGGAGAAGCTCTTAAGCACTGAAACTGAGTAAGATTCAAGCTCGGCTATGCGAGACCCAGTAAAGAACGCAAAATAAGCCACATACTTGCTGATTTCGGTACTCTGTATGTCTCGGATCCTTTCAATTCCTCTGTAAAAGTAAAAGAGGATACAGCGCATGAACGTAAAAGCAATTGAAAAGAGCTTAAGCCAAATACTACGTTCCAACATCGTGGCTCAAGGACTCCAATTGTTTTTCCGTAAAGGGAATGTCACTGGAGAAGCTCTTAAGCACTGAAACTGAGTAAGATTCAAGCTCGGCTATGCGAGACCCAGTAAAGAACGCAAAATAAGCCACATACTTGCTGATTTCGGTACTCTGTATGTCTCAGATCCTTTCAATTCATCTGTAAAAGTAAAAGAGGATACAGCGCATGAACGTAAAAGCAATTGAAAAGAGCTTAAGCCAAATACTACGTTCCAACATAGTGGCTCAAGGCCTCCAATTGTTTTTACGTAAAGGGAATGTCACTGGAGAAGCTCTTAAGCACTGAAACTGAGTAAGATTCAAGCTCGGCTATGCGAGACCCAGTAAAGAACGCAAAATAAGCCACTTACCATCTGATTCCGATGTACATGTACTCCATCCTGCCACTTCAATTGTAAAAGTAAAAGAAGATATAGTGCATGAACGGAAAAGCAATTGAAAAGAGCTTAAGGCAAATACTGCGTTCCAACATAGCGGCTCATCAGGCCTACCAGATAATGCATGAAGCGATTAAGAGTGTTTGGAATCCTTCCTGGATGGCATGCTAGTCTATCTCAGGGTTATTCCCCAGAAAATAGTTTACTGACAGCTATTTTAAATGTGAATGTTGAATCTCAAATCGTGAAATCTCCAGTTTTTTTAAGGTGGTTCGATGCAGTTTTCCTGGACCATACCTAGCATTTTCAATTGGCGTTTTACCAACCTTCCATTGATGTGATCGTTGTGAAAATAACACTAGTTTGTGGAAAACGATTGAAGTTTAGTTGTACGACCAGGTCTGCTAAAGAAAAGCTATGCCAAATTCTGAAATTACGATGCATTGCGAATTAATTTTGAAAAGTAAATTGTTTTCGTGACTAATTCTTATCACATTCTTATTGTTTCTTATTGACTTTTTTTCGTAGGGAACATATCACAGTGGTATGGTATGAAACAATTCGATCACATTTTGCCGCGACCACGGTACCTTTATCCAAAAGCTACAGTTCTTTGATTTTGGATTGAATTAAGTAAGTAGATTTAATTGAGTATTTTGTAGCTCTGATAGTTTGTGTGCTTGGTTGTAGCTTGTAGCTCGGCGTTGTAATGGCCCGTAATTCTGTGTTTTTCACCGCACAATTTTAAGCTAACAGAAGTCAAATGCAGTCGAGTTTAGCCTCTCTGATAGTTGCTGTATTTAAGAGAAATTCTGTAGAATATACTTAACGAATTTCCTCGCTTTCTGCTACTCAATTTACGGTAAAAAGGTCTGATTTCGGGTGAGGGTGATTCGCAACGACTGATAGAGAATTGTGCTTATAGTGCAACTTCAGTCAAACTGCGCGAAATTTCACCATCGGAAAAACATTTAACTGGTGAATTAGATGCAACTAACATAAAAGCAATTCAAAATAAATCTGTTAATACATCTTTCTTTGGGTAGTGTCTGAGTTTACTCGCTCGTTTGTTCGTTAGATTTTTTACGATGGTTTGTAGACGGCACGTAAACCAATTCAATAACAAAGTTGTGTAAACCCAATTGTAAGCCAAATTAGCGCAGGAAAAACAATAAATAAGTTATTTGCCGGCTTAGGGCCGGTCCGTATAGTGAAAAATTGTGACCTCGGCTTGAAAATGCTGCCCGAGGCCGCAGGTCGAGGGCAGCATTTTCAAGACCTCGGTCACAGTTTTTCACTATACGGACCTCCCAGCCGGCAAATAACATATATATGTTTATTCCAAGGGGCTTTTCAGTGAAATATGTGACAAACAATAAAATACAATAAAATCAATTCTATGTGAATAAAAATTTAAAATGCACTGAGAAATTTAAATGTGAGAGAAGCTAAAGAACTAGGGGCTATTCATTAAAAGTCTTTTCCTCGTCAACGTCTTAAAACGAGCTAAGGATTGACTTAACTCAATATTTTGAGGAAGGGCGTTCCAGAGAGATACCATACGATAGTAAAAAGTTCTTTGACCAGTTGAGGTTTTAAATAACGGTATAGTTAACAGCTGTGAGTTTCTAGTTTTGCGTGTTGATATTGATGAACGTTTAATGAACTGATCAGATAGATACCCCGGAGCAAAGCCATTCATGCATTTAAATGCCATAATTGAATCGCGATAATACATATGTTGTCTCACGGGGAGCCAGTTCCAAATTTATTGGAACAAAATAGTATATAAAAAGAGAGGAAAAGAGTTGAACTCCTACAGGATTGATTTGGCACACCAACATGTTTTTCATTGTTTTTCATTTCATTCACCAACATTTCATTGTTTTGTAAAACCAATATGGCTGCCGTGACGTCATATGGCACCGCTCCATAATTAAATGATTTATGAACTATGACAAATTAATTTTGTTCGTCAGGTGTTGATCATAATAATATCGAAATTCATTTTAGCACTAAATACATCCTACTTAACAAACAAATATTGTTGCTGTTGTCGTTGTTGTTGACGAGTACGCAAACGCATGGAAGAAATCGAGGCGCCTGGCCAACGAAAAACAATACAAAAACCCAGTACAACTAATTAAATATTTGGGGCCTACGAAAGCGGCTGCTGCACATAAGGTCTCATTATCTTTTTCTTTCTTTGAAAACGAAGCTGAATAAAGATAATATTTCGTCCCTCTCAAGCAATTTTAATAAACGCTTCCGCTCTCATATCGTTTGCTCGTTAAATTGAGACCTCATTAGGAAGGGGATTCTGAGTAGCCCATATCCCGTTTATTTTTAGTCTAAAATTTCAAAATTAACGATATCCCAGCATGTCTGTTTTAACTATCCGATATCCTGAATGGATTTTTTCCCCCATCAAATATCCCGAAAAACTGCTAATAACACCTTTTAACTTGAAGGTTCTGTCAACTTTTGGATGTCGTTAACGTTAAATCCAAAAGCAAGTCGTTTTGTTCAATTCCAGTTCTAATTACAGCTCCACGATCACAGCATACTTACAAAACATTTAGAGGTTTATACTTACTACTCTGCACTTCCTCGCTTTGATGAATCATTTTATCTTGCTTGCGACCCCTGCACTTGCTCTTTACTGTGATATCACCCAGAAATGATTTTTTCTCTGTCAGGTAAAATAGTGAATAAAATTATAATTAATTTAAGTGACTACTTAGCATTCAGCTATTTTTTGAAAAAGGCAAAATATAATCTGGCTTTTGCTCACGTAATTTTACCTTTGGTTTCTTTCGCAGAGTCGACCTTTCGGCTCCAAACTTTAGAACATTGAGCAAAAGACTCTGACGATTCAAGCAACTTTTCTAATCTGTCACTGTGTTTGAATCACTGCATCAGACCAGGAGCCCGTCACCAGGAGCGTGCAACTCCCATACTAAGCCTATGTCACGGCATTTTTACAGACCGGTCTATTTTTAGGCCTCTTTTCCCACGAAATGGCATGGGTCAGTTCCGGTCTACATGAGCGCGCATCAGTAAAGAAAACAATAGCGGCTTTTTCGGCTTTTTAATCTTCCCGCGAAATGATGACGTCAGTTAAAAATTAAGTCTGTGCTTGAGATTGGTCACTGAGGAGTCAGGAGTCTGAATTTGTGGTAAATTCAAACTAAAAGTAGATCGGTCTGTGAAGACGCCGTGACAGGAATATGGTGTAGTTGCACGCTCCTGATATGGGTTCCTGATAAGACTCGCGCTTGGAGTGTGACTAGTATCTTTCGTTGTACCGATCAGACCTTAATTTTGACGATCACCCCTCAGTGCAAGCCAGAGCACTGCGAGAATCCGTTGCAAATCAAAAACTGTTTTGCGATGTAACTACGTTTTTGTGGAAATTAGTACAAAAATCACATTCGCATTGAAGATCGACTTCCATCCCTAGTAAGAAAAGATCGTAGAACTCACCTTGGGAAAATTCATCTTCATGATCACTCTCTGAGGAGAGATCGGAGTTGCCTTCAAGCCGTCGTGACACTGCCGAAATGAAAAAAAATCAACCTCATTACATTAATATCACTTTACACGAGGTATGGAAATAAAACTACAATTTGATTGTAATAAAGTTATTCAGCTCTGAGATCGTCTGCATGAAGAAATACGAGCGGAATCAGTATGTCAAGCTGGCATTGATTCGTGAGGGGTAAAACTTCCCAAGCTAGAGCAAATGTAGTCATGGGCGCAAGGCCTCCATTCCTTAATATATATTCTATACAACTGTACGACGTTTAAAAAACCCTTAAAAATGACCTGTTATTGACAGCAAATTGTTTGCAGAACGTGCCAAATGACGGTAGATGGTGTCAACCAGTTTTATAACGGTCCCTAGGTCTGATGGGAAGTCCGAAAACACCACCATTTTTAGACTAATTTGGACTTGAGTGTTGATTGGTTTTACCTTACTATCCCCCACGACCAAAGGCGGCTCAAGCTCAGTATGTGACTGTTGTGACTTAATATAACGCACTCTCATTCCAAACGAAAGTCACGCGCAATAAGCAGACTGTCTAAGGAGGCAAAAGACAAATTGTGTCGCTAGACGATACACACACTAGCCCCGACGATGGCAAAATCTATCATGATCGTGATCACACTCCATCGGTTGAAGTCGCCAAAAACACCGAGCGCGCGAGTGATTCTGTACGTTGCTTCGTGATGCGAGAGTGGTTTGTAAGACGAGATCACCACGAGTCACCGGCCTTGCTTCGCTTTATGAGGGGAGACCCCAAACAACGTCGCCAACATCGCAAAAATTCGTAAGTCACAAACAATAAAATACAATAAAATCAATTCTATGTGAATAAAAATTTAAAATGCACTGAGAAATTTAAATGTGAGAGAAGCTAAAGAACTAGGGGCTATTCATTAAAAGTCTTTTCCTCGTCAAGGTCTTAAAACGAGCTAAGGATTGACTTAACTCACCCACCCCTATTATTTTATTTTATTATTGTAAATTTGTTTAAGAATTATTTGTCCTGTAATCTAATTAAGTGTGTAAAAAGTAAAATGTAAAATGCCTCTTTTCTGACCTTACATCTATTTTCAATTACTAAATGGTGGTCACCCAACTAGTTTAGCTCTTTAGTTATTTTGGGTGACCAGCAACTGTATGTATTTTTAATTCATTTCTTGTTCAATTAGTTAGTTAATGTTACAGTTCAAATAAATCTTGTTGTTGTTGTTGTTGTTGTTGTTGTTGTTGTTGTTTGAGGAAGGGCGTTCCAGAAAGATATCATACGATAGTAAAAAGTTCTTTGACCAGTTGAGGTTTTAAATAACGGTATATTTAACAGCTGTGAGTTTCTAGTTTTGCGTGTTGATATTGATGAACGTTTAATGAACTGATCAGATAGATACCCCGGAGCAAAGCCATTCATGCATTTAACTGCCATAATTGAATCGCGATAATACATATGTTGTCTCACGGGGAGCCAGTTCCAAGTTTATTGGAACAAAATAGTATATAAAAAGAGAGGAAAAGAGTTGAACTCCTACAGGATTGATTTGGCACACCAACATGTTTTTCATTTCATTCACCAACATTTCATTGTTTTGTAAAACCAATATGGCCGCCGTGACGTCATATGGCACCGCTCCATAATTAAATGATTTATGATCTATGACAAATTAATTTTGTTCGTCAGGTGTTGATCATAATAATATCGAAATTCATTTTAGCACTAAATACATCCTACTTAACAAACAAATATTGTTGCTGTTGTCGTTGTTGTTGACGAGTACGCAAACGCATGGAAGAAATCGAGGCGCCTGGCCAACGAAAAACAATACAAAAACCCAGTACAACTAATTAAATATTTGGGGCCTACGAAAGCGGCTGCTGCACATAAGGTCTCATTATCTTTTTCTTTCTTTGAAAACGAAGCTGAATAAAGATAATATTTCGTCCCTCTCAAGCAATTTTAATAAGCGCTTCCGCTCTCATATCGTTTGCTCGTTAAATTGAGACCTCATTAGGAAGGGGATTCTGAGTAGCCCATATCCCGTTTATTTTTAGTCTAAAATTTCAAAATTAACGATATCCCAGCATGTCTGTTTTAACTATCCGATATCCTGAATGGATTTTTTCCCCCATCAAATATCCCGAAAAACTGCTAATAACACCTTTTAACTTGAAGGTTCTGTCAACTTTTGGATGTCGTTAACGTTAAATCCAAAAGCAAGTCGTTTTGTTCAATTCCACTTCTAATTACAGCTCCACGATCACAGCATACTTACAAAACATTTAGAGGTTTATACTTACTACTCTGCACTTCCTCGCTTTGATGAATCATTTTATCTTGCTTGCGACCCCTGCACTTGCTCTTTATATCACCCAGAAATTTCTCTGTCAGGTAGAATAGTGAATAAAATTATATAATTAATTTAAGTGACTACTTAGCATTCAGCTATTTTTTGAAAAAGGCAAAATAAAATCTGGCTTTTGCTCACGTAATTTTACCTTTGGTTTCTTTCGCAGAGTCGACCTTTCGGCTCCAAACTTTAGAACATTGAGCAAAAGACTCTGACGATTCAAGCAACTTTTCTAATCTGTCACTGTGTTTGAATCACTGCATCAGACCAGGAGCCCGTCACCAGGAGCGTGCAACTCCCATACTAAGCCTATGTCACGGCATTTTTACAGACCGGTCTATTTTTAGGCTTCTTTTCCCACGAAATGGCATGGGTCAGTTCCGGTCTACATGAGCGCGCATCAGTAAAGAAAACAATAGCGGCTTTTTCGGCTTTTTAATCTTCTGGCGAAATGATGACGTCAGTTAAAAATTAAGTCTGTGCTTGAGATTGGTCACTGAGGAGTCAGGAGTCTGAATTTGTGGTAAATTCAAACTAAAAGTAGATCGGTCTGTGAAGACGCCGTGACAGGAATATGGTGTAGTTGCACGCTCCTGATATGGGTTCCTGATAAGACTCGCGCTTGGAGTGTGACTAGTATCTTTCGTTGTACCGATCAGACCTTAATTTTGACGATCACCCCTCAGTGCAAGCCAGAGCACTGCGAGAATCCGTTGCAAATCAAAAACTGTTTTGCGATGTAACTACGTTTTTGTGGAAATTATTACAAAAATCACATTCGCATTGAAGATCGACTTCCATCCCTAGTAAGAAAAGATCGTAGAACTCACCTTGGGAAAATTCATCTTCATGATCACTCTCTGAGGAGAGATCGGAGTTGCCTTCAAGCCGTCGTGACACTGCCGAAATGAAAAAAAATCAACCTCATTACATTAATATCACTTTACACGAGGTATGGAAATAAAACTACAATTTGATTGTAATAAAGTTATTCAGCTCTGAGATCGTCTGCATGAAGAAATACGAGCGGAATCAGTATGTCAAGCTGGCCGCATTGATTCGTGAGGGGTAAAACTTCCCAAGCTAGAGCAAATGTAGTCATGGGCGCAAGGCCTCCATTCCTTAATATATATTCTATACAACTGTACGACGTTTAAAAAACCCTTAAAAATGACCTGTTATTGACAGCAAATTGTTTGCAGAACGTGCCAAATGACGGTAGATGGTGTCAACCAGTTTTATAACGGTCCCTAGGTCTGATGGGAAGTCCGAAAACACCACCATTTTTAGACTTATTTGGACTTGAGTGTTGATTGGTTTTACCTTACTATCCCCCACGACCAAAGGCGGCCCAAGCTCAGTATGTGACTGTTGTGACTTAATATAACGCACTCTCATTCCAAACGAGAGTCACGCGCAATAAGCAGACTGTCTAAGGAGGCAAAAGACAAATTGTGTCGCTAGACGATACACACACTAGCCCCGACGATGGCAAAATCTATCATGATCGTGATCACACTCCATCGGTTGAAGTGGCCAAAAAAACCGAGCGCGCGAGTGATTCTGTACGTTGCTTCGTGATGCGAGAGTGGTTTGTAAGACGAGATCACCACGAGTCACCGGCCTTGCTTCGCTTTATGAGGGGAGACCCCAAACAACGTCGCCAACATCGCAAAAATTCGTAAGTCACAAACAATAAAATACAATAAAATCAATTCTATGTGAATAAAAATTTAAAATGCACTGAGAAATTTAAATGTGAGAGAAGCTAAAGAACTAGGGGCTATTCATTAAAAGTCTTTTCCTCGTCAAGGTCTTAAAACGAGCTAAGGATTGACTTAACTCACCCACCCCTATTATTTTATTTTATTATTGTAAATTTGTTTAAGAATTATTTGTCCTGTAATCTAATTAAGTGTGTAAAAAGTAAAATGTAAAATGCCTCTTTTCTGACCTTACATCTATTTTCAATTACTAAATGGTGGTCACCCAACTAGTTTAGCTCTTTAGTTATTTTGGGTGACCAGCAACTGTATGTATTTTTAATTCATTTCTTGTTCAATTAGTTAGTTAATGTTACAGTTCAAATAAATCTTGTTGTTGTTGTTGTTGTTGTTGTTGTTGTTGTTGTTGTTGTTGTTTGAGGAAGGGCGTTCCAGAGAGATATCATACGATAGTAAAAAGTTCTTTGACCAGTTGAGGTTTTAAATAACGGTATATTTAACAGCTGTGAGTTTCTAGTTTTGCGTGTTGATATTGATGAACGTTTAATGAACTGATCAGATAGCTACCCCGGAGCAAAGCCATTCATGCATTTAACTGCCATAATTGAATCGCGATAATACATATGTTGTCTCACGGGGAGCCAGTTCCAAGTTTATTGGAACAAAATAGTATATAAAAAGAGAGGAAAAGAGTTGAACTCCTACAGGATTGATTTGGCACACCAACATGTTTTTCATTTCATTCACCAACATTTCATTGTTTTGTAAAACCAATATGGCCGCCGTGACGTCATATGGCACCGCTCCATAATTAAATGATTTATGATCTATGACAAATTAATTTTGTTCGTCAGGTGTTGATCATAATAATATCGAAATTCGTTTTAGCACTAAATACATCCTACTTAACAAACAAATACTGTTCCTGTTGTCGTTGTTGTTGACGAGTACGCAAACGCATGGAAGAAATCGAGGCGCCTGGCCAACGAAAAACAATACAAAAACCCAGTACAACTAATTAAATATTTGGGGCCTACGAAAGCGGCTGCTGCACATAAGGTCTCATTATCTTTTTCTTTCTTTGAAAACGAAGCTGAATAAAGATAATATTTCGTCCCTCTCAAGCAATTTTAATAAGCGCTTCCGCTCTCATATCGTTTGCTCGTTAAATTGAGACCTCATTAGGAAGGGGATTCTGAGTAGCCCATATCCCGTTTATTTTTAGTCTAAAATTTCAAAATTAACGATATCCCAGCATGTCTGTTTTAACTATCCGATATCCTGAATGGATTTTTTCCCCCATCAAATATCCCGAAAAACTGCTAATAACACCTTTTAACTTGAAGGTTCTGTCAACTTTTGGATGTCGTTAACGTTAAATCCAAAAGCAAGTCGTTTTGTTCAATTCCAGTTCTAATTACAGCTCCACGATCACAGCATACTTACAAAACATTTAGAGGTTTATACTTACTACTCCGCACTTCCTCGCTTTGATGAATCATTTTATCTTGCTTGCGAACCCTGCACTTGCTCTTTATATCACCCAGAAATGATTTTTTCTCTGTCAGGTAGAATAGTGAATAAAATTATATAATTAATTTAAGTGACTACTTAGCATTCAGCTATTTTTTGAAAAAGGCAAAATAAAATCTGGCTTTTGCTCACGTAATTTTACCTTTGGTTTCTTTCGCAGAGTCGACCTTTCGGCTCCAAACTTTAGAACATTGGGCTAAAGACTCTGACGATTCAAGCAACTTTTCTAATCTGTCACTGTGTTTGAATCACTGCATCAGACCAGGAGCCCGTCACCAGGAGCGTGCAACTCCCATACTAAGCCTATGTCACGGCATTTTTACAGACCGGTCTATTTTTAGGCTTCTTTTCCCACGAAATGGCATGGGTCAGTTCCGGTCTACATGAGCGCGCATCAGTAAAGAAAACAATATTGGCTTTTTCGGCTTTTTAATCTTCTGGCGAAATGATGACGTCAGTTAAAAATTAAGTCTGTGCTTGAGATTGGTCACTGAGGAGTCAGGAGTCTGAATTTGTGGTAAATTCAAACTAAAAGTAGATCGGTCTGTGAAGACGCCGTGACAGGAATATGGTGTAGTTGCACGCTCCTGATATGGGTTCCTGATAAGACTAGCGCTTGGAGTGTGACTAGTATCTTTCGTTGTACCGATCAGACCTTTTTTGACGATCACCCCTCAGTGCAAGCCAGAGCACTGCGAGAAAATCCGTTGCAAATCAAAAACTGTTTTGCGATGTAACTACGTTTTTGTGGAAATTATTACAAAAATCACATTCGCATTGAAGATCGACTTCCATCCCTAGTAAGAAAAGATCGTAGAATTCACCTTGGGAAAATTCATCTTCATGATCACTCTCTGAGGAGAGATCGGAGTTGCCTTCAAGCCGTCGTGACACTGCCGAAATGAAAAAAAATCAACCTCATTACATTAATATCACTTTACACGAGGTATGGAAATAAAACTACAATTTGATTGTAATAAAGTTATTCAGCTCTGAGATCGTCTGCATGAAGAAATACGAGCGGAATCAGTATGTCAAGCTGGCATTGATTCGTGAGGGGTAAAACATCCCAGGCTAGAGCAAATGTAGTCATGGGCGCAAGGCCTCCATTCCTTAATATATATTCTATACAACTGTACGACGTTTAAAAAACCCTTAAAAATGACCTGTTATTGACAGCAAATTGTTTGCAGAACGTGCCAAATGACGGTAGATGGTGTCAACCAGTTTTATAACGGTCCCTAGGTCTGATGGGAAGTCCGAAAACACCACCATTTTTAGACTTATTTGGACTTGAGTGTTGATTGGTTTTACCTTACTATCCCCCACGACCAAAGGCGGCCCAAGCTCAGTATGTGACTGTTGTGACTTAATATAACGCACTCTCATTCCAAACGAGAGTCACGCGCAATAAGCAGACTGTCTAAGGAGGCAAAAGACAAATTGTGTCGCTAGACGATACACACACTAGCCCCGACGATGGCAAAATCTATCATGATCGTGATCACACTCCATCGGTTGAAGTGGCCAAAAAAACCGAGCGCGCGAGTGATTCTGTACGTTGCTTCGTGATGCGAGAGTGGTTTGTAAGACGAGATCACCACGAGTCACCGGCCTTGCTTCGCTTTATGAGGGGAGACCCCAAACAACGTCGCCAACATCGCAAAAATTCGTAAGTCACAAAGAATAAAATACAATAAAATCAATTCTATGTGAATAAAAATTTAAAATGCACTGAGAAATTTAAATGTGAGAGAAGCTAAAGAACTAGGGGCTATTCATTAAAAGTCTTTTCCTCGTCAAGGTCTTAAAACGAGCTAAGGATTGACTTAACTCAATATTTTGAGGAAGGGCGTTCCAGAGAGATACCATACGATAGTAAAAAGTTCTTTGACCAGTTGAGGTTTTAAATAACGGTATATGTAACAGCTGTGAGTTTCTAGTTTTGCGTGTTGATATTGATGAACGTTTAATGAACTGATCAGATAGGTACCCCGGAGCAAAGCCATTCATTTAAATGCCATAATTGAATCGCAATAATACATATGTTGTTTCACGGGGAGCCAGTTCCAAATTTATTGGAACAAAATGAAGTATATAAAAAGAGAGGAAAAGAGTTGAACTCCTACAGGATTGATTTGGCACACCAACATGTTTTTCATTGTTTTTTATTTCATTCACCAACATTTCATTGTTTTGTAACACCAATATGGCTGCCGTGACGTCATATGGCACCGCTCCATAATTAAATGATTTATGATCTATGACAAATTAATTTTGTTCGTCAGGTGTTGATCATAATAATATCGAAATTCATTTTAGCACTAAATACATACTACTTAACAAACAAATATGGTTCCTGTTGCTGACGAGAACGCAGACGCATGGAAGGAGGCGAGGCGCCTGGCCAACGAAAATAATACAAAAACCCAGTACACTGTTTCGTCGATTTAAGGTGGAAGGCAAAGGATACAGTCCTGATATTTTCATTTAGCTGCAACGCGAACCAACTCAGCTGACGAAGTTCGGTGCATTGCTTTATCGTCGAGCGCTCTTTTAACTGCTATCGAAGAAAGCGAGAGAATGAAAAACGGTTTCTTTCAGTCTTTATTCAACAGTTCAGAAGCACAGGCAACCAGAAGGGTCCAGAAGTAAACGTCGTCCGCTGGAAACTATTTTCCGCTGCTGTGGTGACCAAAGAAACGATAAATAGCCAACAATTTTCACGGCCTGCTGCTTAAATGAAAGCCCAAAGTCCAAGTTCCACACAACCAGAATCGGTTAAAAAATCTATTGATACACTTCGATTGACGATTAGGCTGTTCAAAATGTACCCTTCAAAAGATATTTACAGGTATTCAAGTACTGTTTTATCGCAGTTGAAGCGAAAATTACTTGAACATGTGTGACCACAGGTAACCCAAGCTTCCTGGGAGCCGTCAACATGACATTTCGTAATAGCATTATTATAAGAGTTTGTATGGGAATAGTACGATCGTACAAAATATTTCAAACTAAGGGGAAAATAATAATAAAATCGACTTACCTGTCCTGTTGTTTGTATAACTTGTGGTTTTATGTTGTTTGGAGGGGTTTTAGAGCGATTTCAGTGGGTTTTAGCTTTTCTGTATTATTCTCACTATAAAGAGAGACAAGGTAGGGCACTCGAGTGACGGAGCCCAGCAGATCGACCGAAGGAATCCAGCCATAAATTCGCCCCAAAGGATCAGATCGCCTCAAGATTCCGCCTAGATCAACGCTAATAGATGCTCTAACCGTTGCTTCTCTTCATTAGATTAAAACGTCCGCCAAGGAGCAATTTTAGCGTGCAAATCTCCCAAAGCTTTTCCATCAATAGCCGTCTAAAGATCCGTTGACCGTTTGTTCCGTGCACCGAACGTTTCAAACTTAGCTTAGCGACCCGGCCTTTGGGTTCGAATTACCTGCGTACCCGGTGGGAGGAGGTACAACGATTAACGAAAAACTTAGCGTTCTTGTGTTTCGCTGTGGAAGAAAGATTTTACTGACACCTTTTGGCGAACACATTTTCCATCTGGCGAAACTGAGTACTCCCGGCCTCTAACAATACCTCCGGAAAAATGTCGCGCCCGAAAAAAAAAATTCACTTTTTTGTGAGGTGTCTAAAGACGATATTTCGTATGAAAACACTCCTACTCTTGAACGATCGCAAGAGTCAGATTCCTGAAATGGTGTTTTTGTCCAATACATAGCTCTCTTAGTTTGGAGACTTGACAGGAGATTTTGTTCTTACATGCCGTCAAGACGAAGCCTTCCAGAAGCCATACAAAGCGCGATAAACAGAGCTCTTGTTTCTGCCATGCGCCCACGGTATAGCTAGCAGTTGAAACCGCTGAAAACATGGCGGCGCTAAATGTCGATTACATTGCGTGGATCTGCGTGGATTTGAACTGTTTTGGGGGGCAATTAACCTTCATTTTTGATGTAAATTATTTTCTGTGGAAGTAAAAAGCTTCGAAGAGACAAGAGGTAAGTTTCTTGCTTGAAACAAAACACAAACTTTTTTGATTTAAAACGAAACAAATTTCCTCGAATGCCAGTCAGACGCTGAAAGTAGCCTCAAAATTCTTGTCACCAGCGCTCACCTTTCAGTCGCATTAATTGGCGACCGGCTGGTCGTAATTTCGCGGGAACCCCCAAAAATATGGGGGGTCTTTGTTTTCAAGTTTTGGGATCTTAGGGGTCTTTGGGGTCTTCGGGGTCTTTGTTTTGAAGACACCCCTAGAAATCGTGCTATTTCCTATACTAATAATAATAATAATAATAATAATAATATAAATAATAATAATAATAATAACAATAATAATAATAATACTTATTACTTTGTGTATTATGGCATAAGAAAAAAAAAAGGGAAAGAGCACATGGAGTTGTTATGGAAAAGTTGTGTTTACATATAGGTTCTTTCCCGGAAAGAAAAGAGTATCCATAGTGGTCCTTCGAGCGCCGGATGAAGGAAAATAGTATCGGCGTTGGATTATAGAACTGTAGAATCGAAACATGGCGGAAAAGTCGGCGAAATCGCAAGTGGACTCAGTCGCTGCGGAGGAGGAAAACACACTCGCAACGTCACTCGCGACACGTGAACGGAACCTTCCTAGCTATTTGAACGATTACACCGATGTTCCTGGTCAAAACAAGCTCCTGACGATAAAGAACAGAAGGAGATCGATGAGAGCTAATTTGACGAAGAAGATAAACATCATAGACGAGTACCTGAAGTCACGGAAGAGCCGTAAGTTAATTGAACTTGCAGTTACTCAACTAAATAGAGCATGGGAACAACTGATAGAGAATCATAAAGAATTTCAGACTATGTGTAGTTGTGATAAGGAACTGCAAGATGCGGACACATGGTTGATAGAATCCCAGGCAGTTGTAGAGGAGATTATTTGTAGAGCTTTTGAGTATCAGGAACTCAAAATAGACAGTGATGGATCAGAGTCGAATGTTGCAATCGCACCCAAAGGAATGAAACAAATAGATCCAGCCGGTAATACTTCAGACGCTAGTATCGGTTTCAGAGTAGCAAGAAAAGTGGTAGTAAAATAAGCAAAGGAACTTCGTTTCCATCTAGAGCACGTGCAAGAGCAGTAGCAAGGGAAGTTGATCTAGCTAAACTAAGAGTAGAGCAGGAAAAAGAGAAAGTAAAGTTGGAAGCTAAAATTGCAGCACAGAAAGCCGAACTCGATGCACAAATGGCAATCAAGGAAGCAGAACAAGAAGCCGTTAGGAAAGAGAAAGAGGCATTGCTTCTAAAGCAAGAGGCAGACGAAGATGATATTGCTGAACGAATGAAAGACTTTGAAGAGAATACGTCGGTGGCAGGCAAAGCAGACAATATCATGATGGACCTGAAACCCCTGAGACCTCAAATCAAGGACGAAGACTCCCCTGGTAAAGAAACTAAGTTCAGAGTGAATAAGGTGAAGGAGTGGCTGACAAAAGCAAAACCCGAGGAAGAACCAGACGCATTGAAGGATGAAGAAAATCTTCCTAAGGACACAGAAGGCAAAGACGCTATTGTGGATTTGACGAAGTCAGGCCTCGTGAGGTCAGCAGTGATATCTTCTCTTCCCAAGATTAACCTGCCTGTATTTCATGGGGACCCCTGTGAGTGGCCCAACTGGTACGGAATGTTTAAAGCACTAGTACATGATCAACGGCTCACGAAAATCCAAAAGATGATCTATCTTAAAGCCTCAGTACGGGGATCAGCGGAGAAAGCCATCGCTGGAATGTTCTTTACTGGAACAATGTATGAAGAAGCTATCAAGGAATTGACTCACCGGTTCGGAAATCCGGAACTCGTTTCAAGGTCGTTAATTAACAAGCTCTTGGAATTACCCGCACTTTAGGACGACAGCACTTCGAGTTTGAGGACATTTGTGGACAACTTACACAACATTGTAAGAACACTGAAGAGTTATGATCATGGAGCAGATTTGAAAGCAGCATCCAACATGCAGCTAGTAATCAGTAAGCTACCTCCCGTAATTGCTGAACGGTGGAGCAGACGAAAGCTAGAGTTGCAGCCCAAGGAAGTTGACCTAGTTGATCTAGACAAGTGGCTAGAAACGGAAGTGCAAGTCAAAGCCACCGGATTGGGCGTTGTTTACTGGACATGTCCCGTTGAAGGATGTGACCGTAGGCATCACGCACAGCTGCATGCAGCCATAGGACCCCCAAGCTGAACCCTTCAGCCGAGACATTTCACCCCTCCCAAGCCGATGTGGAAGGGACTCCAACGGCTGGAACGCCTACAACCTATGCCACCTGTGGAGTGATTGACAAAAGCACTAGTGTGAGTCGCCCTGGCAGAGTAGCCCTGCAGATGGTACCCGTGATCCTGCAAGGAAAAAACGGAGTAAGGATTAAAGTCAACGCCTTTCTTGATGGAGGTTCAGGTTCGTCATACTTAAAAGAGGAGATAGCTGATGTACTGGGCCTAGAAGCCATTACGTGTGTCAGTCTTTGGAGCAAAATCAATTGTCACGGATAGTTAAACTGTTACTGTGCAGCTAGAGAGTTTGGACGGTGGTGCCAAGAGAGAGATCCTTTTATGGACAACCCCGAACATTTTTGAGATGAAAACGGTAGATTGGTTTCACACTACGAGTAGTCTAAGTCATCTTTGTGATCTGGAGATACCAAAGCCAGCTGGGCATGGAAAAGTTGATTTGCTGATTTGAAGTGACAATTATGAGGAACTGCTTTTACCACTCGAGCATCGTGTAGGGAAACCAGGAGAACCTGTGGGTGTAAAGACAACACTCGGAGGGACAATTGTTGGGCATATTTCAGGAGAACTGGGCGAGTGTCAAGCAGCCAGCCACGCATACACGTTTCATGCGAACTCCTCTCCAGAAGTGCGAGCTGATGACCTGATGCGGAAGATGTGGGATGAAGATGTGATGGGTATCTCAGACCGGGACCAGACTTTGACACCAGAAGAGATGCTTGCAGCACGAAAAACGGCAGAGACAAGATGTTATACTGATGGACGATATGAAGTGGCGATTCCATGGATAATGAACCACCGCTGTACTGCAACAGAAAGAGTGCTGAAGACAGACTCTACTCTCTTGAAAAACATCCAACGAGGCCAATGTAAACAAGGGTTACATACGGAAGCTGGAGCCAGGAGAAGTCGACGATGGGCCAAGCTGGTACCTACCCCATTTTCCTGTGGTGAGAGAAGATAAAGAAACTACCAAAGTGAGGATAGTTTATGACTCGGCTGCAAGATATGGAGGAATAAGCCTTAATGACACCATGTTGCCTGGACCAAAGCTGCAACAGGACATTTTCGATGTGTTACTACGTTTCCGCAGAAACCCAGTGGCCTTGGTGGCAGATCTGACAGAGATGTTTTCCCAAGTAATAATGGCAAAGAAAGACCGACGATGCCATCGCTTCTTGTGGAGAGGATTAGATCTTACCAGACCTCCAGATGTGTACGAAGCGATAAGACTGATGTTTGGTGACCGCGCTTCGCCATACCTTGCCCAGTATGTTGTGCGGCAGCATGCAGAAGACAACAAAGAAGTCTGCCCCCTAGCAGCAGCTATCATATTTTTACAGATGTACATGGATGACGTCATGACATCACTTGAGACAGAAGATGAAGCAGTAGATGCCCGTGATGAACTCATTAAGTTACTCGGAAAAGCAGGCTTCAAGATACGACGTTGGTGTAGCAATAGACCTAAAGTGCTAGAAGATATCCCGGTAGAAGATCGCGTGGCAAATGTTAACATTGAAGAGTCTGAGCTACCTTGCATGAAAGCTCTGGGAGTCCAGTGGAATGCCGAAGTAGATGCGTTTACGTTCCTGTTGAAACTGCCACAGGACATTGAGCATACAAAGCGGGATTCCTAAAGAAACTGGCAACATTGTTTGATCCATTGCAAATGTTAGCACCATTTACGGTCAGAGCCAGGATGGCTATGCAGGAGACCTGGCTACTTGGATTAGGCTGGGATGACGAGTTCCCGGATGAGTTGAGGAAGAAGTGTCAAGAGTGGTTCCGTGAACTACCAGAACTGTCCTGTGTTGAAGTGCCGAGATGCTACCGAGTGAGCGGGAAACGCGTTGTCGATACATCCATCCACACGATGACAGATGCTTCACAGTTGGCCTATGCAGCAGTCAGTTACGTTCGGCATGAATATGAAGATGGAGAAGTGACTGTGCGGTTTGTAGCAGCGAAAGCTAAAGTCGCACCTACAAAAGCGATAAGCATTCCTAGATTCGAGCTCATGGCCGCAGTGCTAGGACTGAGACTGATGAGAAAGGTTTCGGAGCTACTGGAGGTGACGTTTGAAAACTGCACATTGTGGACAGACAGCGAGGATGTCATTTGCTGGATTCAGGGTTAGTCTAGGAGGTACAAGACGTTTGTTGCGAACAGGATTTCAGAGATCCATCAGAAGTCTAACCCCAGACAGTGGCGCCTCGTCCCAACCGACTTAAACTGTGCCGATGATGCAACACGCGGGCTGCATGCGAAAGAACTATCGACTGATCATCGTTGGTTTAGCGAGCCCGAGTTTCTCTACAAGAAGGAAGAAGATTGGCCTCAGAGGAAACGGATCAAAGTGGAAGAACGTTCTTAAGACTATCTTGCTGAGATAGCAAAATCGAAGATGGCCTTTGCAGCCGAGATTTCCCAGACATGGTTAGATCCCTTGAAGTTCTCAAGTTGGACCAGGCTGATCAGAGTCACGGCGTGGGTTTTAAGATTTGTCGCGAAACTACTAGCCAAAGTAAAGAAATCAGCGAAACCTGAGAATCCAGAGTATGAAACCTGTGGAGAAATTATACTAACTCCAGCTGAACTGGATAAAGCCGGAAAGCTCTGGGTGAAACAGGCACAAATGGAGAGATTCGCGAAAGAGATAAAGGGATTGAAAGGAGGAGGAGAACTCAGTAAGCAGAGCCATTTGAAACCATTGACCCCAATTGTGGATGAACTAGGCGTGTTGCGAGTAGGAGGGCGATTAAACAGAGCAGAACTTCCTTATGATGCTGCCCATCCGATGATTCTACCCAAGAAGCATCACATCACGCGACTGGTTGTAGCTGATGTTCACCATCGTTGCCGTCATGCAGGAGTGAATCACGTGCTAGCACAAGTAAGGAGTCGTTACTGGATCATAGACGGTCGCCAGGAAGATCAAGAATGCAAGTCATGTAAGAGAAGACGTGCAAAGCCAGCAGCGCAAATCATGGCACCACTCCCAACGTCGAGACTGGGAATGCCAATGAAGGTGTTTGCCAAGTGCTGTGTGGATTATGCTGGGCCGTTTGTCACGAAAATAACAAGAAGAGTATCTGCCAAAAGAAAATGGCATTCTCACTAAGCACTGCAGATTTCCTGAAGGCATTTAGTCGCATGGTGGCCACAAGAGGAAAGCCAGAAGAAGTTATTAGCGACAATGGAACGAAATTTGTGGGAGCCGAAAGGGAGCTGAGGGAACTGATCCAATCACTGGACCAAACGAGAATTGCAGATGATGCGGCAAACAAGGGGATAAAGTGGAGTTGGAATCCCCCACTTGGTTCGCACTTTGGTGGCGTGTTCGAGTCTCTGATTAAAGTAGCCAAGAAGACTCTGAAGGTGATAGTGGGGAATGCTGGACTCAATGATGACGAATTGCAGACTGCAATCAAAGAAGTGGAAGCTCTTATGAACTCGAGGCCCCTTTCCTATGAGGGAACTGACCCTCGTGATTAACCGGTTCTGACACCGAGCCATTTCTTAATTGGTCAGTTAGGAGGACAGTTAGCACCTCAAGTGACTGATGAGCTGGCATTTAATCCCAGAAACCGATGAAGATTATTCCAGAACCTGGTGAAGATATTCTGGAAGCGGTGGAGAGAGGGGTTCCTCGCGACGCTGAACACTGGGAAGAAATGGAGGGAAAAGAAAGACAACCTGAAGGTTGGGGATGTAGTGCTGGTGGTAGACCAAAACGCACCACGCGGACAATGGCCTCTGGGACGAGAAGAAGAAGTATTTCCAGGGCAAGATGGGCGGGTGCGCGTTGTCCAAGTGAGCACAAGAGGCCACAAGGTTACCCGTCCAATTACTCGACTGTGTCCATTGAACGTCTCGGATGATCGAGGAAAGTGATGTGAAGGAAAGAGCTGATGCCCGGAATCCGCTCTTTGGGGGGGGGGGGGGGAGGATGGACAGACGATTGAACTGAGCATTTGTTGCTGGCTGAGTAAAAAAGCCCAAGGCGCCCACCGCGCGGGGGGACTTGATCTGTTACTTATTACTTTGTGTATTATGGGATAAGAAAAGAAATAGGGAGAGAGCACATGGAGTTGTTATGGAAAAGTTGTGTTCACATATAGGTTCTTTCCCGGAAAGAAAAGAGTATCCAAGGAGATCTCCAATCACGTAGAGGTGATTTTCAGGATGATCTAAAACATGTTAAAAATACAGAAGGAATATAAATGAGTTTAGGAGACTTCTGTTCGCAAAGAAGGTTAAGTGAGAACGGGAAAAGAAAACAGCGACTGACTGAAAATGAAAGCAACCCGGGAAAATTCAAGAGTGACCGTCTAATATTCTTCCTACAGAAGGCTGTCCAAACAATTAATTTTGAAAAGTAAATTGTTTTCGTGACTAATTCTTATGACATTCTTATTGTTTTTTTTATCGACTTTTTCCGCAGGAAACTTATCACAGTGGTATGGTATGAAACAAATCGACCACATTTTGCCGCGACCACGGTACCTTTATCCAAAAGCCCATTATGGTGTCTCCGTACACTTCTTTGATTCTGGATTGAATCAAGCTTCGCATGATGTATTTTTTTTTAGTGAAATCGTATTTTATGGTACAAAAGCGAGTTCAGTATAGGGCGTTTTTATTCACGTGGCCAACGCATGTCCAAATTTATTGGAACAATATGAAGTATGAGTTCAACTCCCACAGGATTGGTTTGGTACACCAACATGGCCGCCGTTTCATTGTTTTGTAACACCAATATGGCTGCCGTGACCTTATATGGCACCGCTCCATAATTAGATGATTTATGACAAATTAATTTTGCTCGTGAGGTATTGATCAGAGAGGCGAAGGAATCTGAGTGCAAAAAATTAAATTCACTAATAATACTAAGAAAGAAATAAAACAAACTAGATAAGTAAATATGAAAGTGTATTACATGTAATAGAAATGCAATAGTCTACCTTCCGTTCAGAAGCTTAATTTATGAGATTTCTCACTCAAATATCCTGGTACCGAAACTCACATTGAAGTGAAAAACAGAAAAGAAACAAGTCCAAAACCTCTGAAGCCAGAGTAAACTTCAGCGGTTGAATGGCAAAATTATTGCCATTATCCAAAGGAAATTGGATAACAAGTTTGGCTAAACAAGCTCGACTATGCGAGATCCAGTAAAGAACGCAAAATAAGCCATATACCAGCTGATTTCGCTGTACTGTGTGTCTCATATCCTTTCATTTTTTTCAATTTTTTCATTTTATCTGTAAAGTAAAAGAGGATATAGCGCATGAACGTAAAAGCAATTGAAAAGAGCTTAAGCCAAATACTACGTTCCAACATCGTGGCTCAAGGACTCCAATTGTTTTTCCGTAAAGGGAATGTCACTGGAGAAGCTCTTAAGCACTGAAACTGAGTAAGATTCAAGCTCGGCTATGCGAGACCCAGTAAAGAACGCAAAATAAGCCACATACTTGCTGATTTCGGTACTCTGTATGTCTCAGATCCTTTCAATTCATCTGTAAAAGTAAGAGGATACAGCGCATGAACGTAAAAGCAATTGAAAAGAGCTTAAGCCAAATACTACGTTCCAACATCGTGGCTCAAGGACTCCAATTGTTTTTCCGTAAAGGGAATGTCACTGGAGAAGCTCTTAAGCACTGAAACTGAGTAAGATTCAAGCTCGGCTATGCGAGACCCAGTAAAGAACGCAAAATAAGCCACATACTTGCTGATTTCGGTACTCTGTATGTCTCAGATCCTTTCAATTCATCTGTAAAAGTAAAAGAGGATACAGCGCATGAACGTAAAAGCAATTGAAAAGAGCTTAAGCCAAATACTACGTTCCAACATCGTGGCTCAAGGACTCCAATTGTTTTTCCGTAAAGGGAATGTCACTGGAGAAGCTCTTAAGCACTGAAACTGAGTAAGATTCAAGCTCGGCTATGCGAGACCCAGTAAAGAACGCAAAATAAGCCACATACTTGCTGATTTCGGTACTCTGTATGTCTCAGATCCTTTCAATTCATCTGTAAAAGTAAAAGAGGATACAGCGCATGAACGTAAAAGCAATTGAAAAGAGCTTAAGCCAAATACTACGTTCCAACATAGTGGCTCAAGGCCTCCAATTGTTTTTACGTAAAGGGAATGTCACTGGAGAAGCTCTTAAGCACTGAAACTGAGTAAGATTCAAGCTCGGCTATGCGAGACCCAGTAAAGAGCGCAAAATAAGCCACTTACCATCTGATTCCGTTGTACTCCATCCTGCCACTTCAATTGTAAAAGTAAAAGAAGATATAGTGCATGAACGGAAAAGCAATTGAAAAGAGCTTAAGGCAAATACTGCGTTCCAACATAGTGGCTCATCAGGCCTACTAGATAATGCATGAAGCGATTAAGAGTGTTTGGAATCCTTCCTGGATGGGATGCTAGTCTATCGCAGGGTTATTCCCCAGAAAACAGTTTACTGACAGCTATTTTAAATGTGAATGTTGAATCTCAAATCGTGAAATCTCAAGTTTTTTTAAGGTGGTTCGATACAGTTTTCCTGGACCATACCTAGCACTTTTAATTGTCGTTTTACCAACTTTCCATAGATCTGATCGTTGTGAAAATAACACTAGTTTTTGGAAAACGATTGAAGTTTAGTTCTATGAACCAGGTCTGCTAAAAAAAAGCTATGCCAGTTTCTGGAATAAGGGGAATATGCAAGACTAAAAAATTCTGTGTGTTTGATTTTTTTTTATTTCTTTTTCTTTTCCGAATTTTTTTACATTCCTTTTCGTTTCCTTTTTCCCGGCCTTTTACTCTCGCAACCTTTTGCGCTCAAACCCACGAAAAAGTTGCGTTACAAAATCCCGATATAAAAAATAAATATCCTAAGTCTGTATAGATTGGTAGAACGCCAATTGAAAATGCTAGGTATGGTCTAGAAAAAGCTGTATCGAGGCACCTTAAGGTTACCATAACCTTTTCTCTTGTTCTGGTTTGCCTTTCGTACCTGAATCAACACATCACCAAATAAACTTCCGCGGGAAAAAGATATTTTTGATTTGAACAAAATTAAGTCGAATTGTTTTTACCTCAGTGGGCTTCTCTTAGGTCTTCTGCGCAGCCAAGTGGCTGATCATGTCTCAAGGAAATTTCTTACCCCATATAAACAACTCGGCTTTATCAAGATTTTCTATAAGTAATATCATTTTTTACACGAGCTGTTACAACACTGTTCGCAGCAAGGTTCAAGATTACACAGAATGTCAGAAGCAATATTTTTCCATAAAGAACATCTGTCAAGGTCCATTAACAAGCCTGTTATCAGTCAGTTTCATCTTTGTGATATGATATCTTACATCTGATAAGTTTGCTGGTTAAACAGTAGTAGTGTTTAGCACCAAGAGAGTATGAGTAATAAGAGAGTTAATCCCTCATTTATAATTATTCCCAAAATAATCCCTCTAAAGTTATTTTTAGACCTGGTATGTAGACCTTAAGAGGATAATAGGGACCTTAAGCAACGACAACGGCGACGCCAAGGACGACGCCTAGAAAAAAATAAATTTATATTTTGCCGTCGAATTTCGCACATGCCTAGATCTGTTCAGTACGTCTATCGGTCTCCGAACTTGCTCAAGCTTAATATGCAATGCCAGCGTACAATTCCAAAAGAAAATACGAAAAATAAGCCGCCGTCGCTCATGTTCTCCAAAATACGGCCAGAACTTGGTCATTTCACGTTGTCGTTTTACAGAGGACGGTAAAGAAATGTACCAAGAATTATAACGCACGTGCAAAGCTATTGTTCTGCTCATCAAAACTTTTGTTTTGTGGCGTTCTCGTTGCCGTTGCCGTCGTGGTTTGCTTAAGCTCCCTAATGTTAGCAAGCGCGTTGCGTCGATGTTTTCGCGGAGGATGAAAATGTGTGTAAGGCCGCTTCAATGGCTGTCTACGCGAGTAAAAGTCGAGTGACAGGATTGGCTCAGGAAATTTCTGAAACCGGGAGTGATCTAAAACTAACTGATCTTATTTTCAATTCTCTGATCGATGTTTGGATATGTTGCAAAACACGGTCTTTCGTGTTTGAATCACTGCATCAGGCCAGGAGCCCGTCACCAGGAGCGTGCAACTCCCATACTAAGCCTATGTCACGGCATTTTTAAAGACTGGCCTATTTTTAGGCTTCTTTTCCCACGAAATGGGTCAGTTCCGGTCTACATGAGCGCGCATCAGTAAAGAAAACAATAGCGGCTTTTTCGGCTTTTTAATCTTCCGGCGAAATGATGACGTCAGTTAAAAATTAAGTCTGTGCTTGAGATTGGTCACTGAGGAGTCAGGAGTCTGAATTTGTGGTAAATTCAAACTAAAAGTAGATCGGTCTGTGAAGACGCCGTGACAGGAATATGGTGTAGTTGCACGCTCCTGTTATGGGTTCCTGATAAGACTCGCGCTTGGAGTGTGACTAGTATCTTTCGTTGTACCGATCAGACCTTTTTTGACGATCACCCCTCAGTGCAAGCCAGAGCACTGCGAGAATCCGTTGCAAATCAAAAACTGTTTTGCGATGTAACTACGTTTTAGTGGAAATTATTACAAAAATCACATTCGCATTGAAGATCGACTTCCATCCCTAGCAAGAAAAGATCGTAGAATTCACCTTGGGAAAATTCATCTTCATGATCACTCTCTGAGGAGAGATCGGAGTTGCCTTCAAGCCGTCGTGACACTGCCGAAATGAAAAAAAATCAACCTCATTACATTAATATCACTTTACACGAGGTATGGAAATAAAACTACAATTTGATTGTAATAAAGTTATTCAGCTCTGAGATCGTCTGCATGAAGAAATACGAGCGGAATCAGTATGTCAAGCTGGCATTGATTCGTGAGGGGTAAAACTTCCCAAGCTAGAGCAAATGTAGTCATGGGCGCAAGGCCTCCATTCCTTAATATATATTCTATACAACTGTACGACGTTTAAAAAACCCTTAAAAATGACCTGTTATTGACAGCAAATTGTTTGCAGAACGTGCCAAATGACGGTAGATGGTGTGAACCAGTTTTATAACGGTCCCTAGGTCTGATGGGAAGTCCGAAAACACCACCATTTTTAGACTTATTTGGACTTGAGTGTTGATTGGTTTTACCTTACTATCCCCCACGACCAAAGGCGGCCCAAGCTCAGTATGTGACTGTTGTGACTTAATATAACGCACTCTCATTCCAAACGAGAGTCACGCGCAATAAGCAGACTGTCTAAGGAGGCAAAAGACAAATTGTGTCGCTAGACGATACACACACTAGCCCCGACGATGGCAAAATCTATCATGATCGTGATCACACTCCATCGGTTGAAGTCGCCAAAAAAACCGAGCGCGCGAGTGATTCTGTACGTTGCTTCGTGATGCGAGAGTGGTTTGTAAGACGAGATCACCACGAGTCACCGGCCTTGCTTCGCTTTATGAGGGGAGACCCCAAACAACG
>OZ026606.1:3821422-3843922 GCA_964020085.1 Micromussa lordhowensis | reverse complement strand
CTGCAAATTCAAATTTGAGTGCCATATGATAAACTACTTACTAACCGCTTGCTGGAACTGTAGTGGGGATTACTGGGCATCAGTTGTTTTTGTACAACCAGACCTCACTGTCACTGCTCAATCCATATTGCCATGATATTAGGCCAATGTTCTCTAATGTGACCTTCATACTTGGTTAGTGAGAGGTTACTCCTTTCTCATCCAGCTTTCCCCTACTTAGGAGGGAGAAATGTTAGTGAGAGATCCAGATGTCATTATTTTGTGATAGGGCAGGAAAAAACACAGGTCTGATTGCCTGATTAAATTTCACTCTTGGGCAAGTGAAAATGGAAGTTTAGTGGTTCAGTGGGCAAGTGAAATTAGCCTCAGTAGTCTTGTTAGTGGCAATTTCCAATCAAGAACAATAACAAAACTTAAGACTGTAAGATGAACGAAACAGTGAGTTGAAAAATGGATTAATCTAAAATCCAAGCATACTTGATTATAGACAGTACATGTACATGTACCTAGTAAACGATGTAGTTAAGGTATGAACATTGTGTGCCTACTGGGCAAGTGATATTTTAGTCGGGGCAACTGCAAACTGAAATGTACTTGTCCACTGGGAAACTGGATTTAATTTTTTCCGGACCTGCATGGAGGTTGAGAAATTTTTCCAGTCCCTTGGGTCTTAATTAAAGTAAGGTGGGGGCCCAAATGTTTTTGGCCCTTTGAGCCTTACGCTGTAAGTATTTTTGCCAATATTACATGGGGTGAGGTCTGGGGGAGGAATGTTTTGGAGGTTGGAAGGCTAATGTTTTGAGTAGGAATGGGGTGTGCGAAGAGAGGTATCTGTTTACTCATGCTGTAAATGCTTTGCCAAAAGGTAAAGTGAAAGCAGAGTACGTAATATTACCTGGGTCAGCCCATGCCCCCCTTCCCACTTCTCCCCTGCCAGCACTAAATTCACAGGATTTTATACACACATAGTAGAATTAAATGTAATTTATGTGTCATAGGCTGGTTTTCAGGTTGCTTGAATGACAGCCAGAAATCCCGTGAAAAGAGTTAGTCTTTTCCAACCCACTTAAAGTTAAGTCGGTAAACTTCAATGGAATGTTCATTAAATTTAAGCCACCCAGCCATATAGCTTAGGTGAGTTGGCAATAAGTTTCTGCCAATGAAGAGTCGCTTGGGGCCAACCTGACAAGGCTGTCAAATCAGAAATACAGCTCAGCTACTTGCTTCTGTTCTGGAATTGCGCATCTCTTGCTGGTGTCTCATCGATTGAACCAAATCGCAAACTGGAATGTTAGCCTCAAGATACAGAAATAGTGGAAATGTTCGCGCCAAAATGTTATCTGCATTATTTCAGAAAAAACCTTGAGGCCAGCTAGCCCCCAAGTTTTTCAGATTTAGTTGCCAGCAAAAGTAGTAGTGAAAGGCATGGAAGTTACTGTACACTGTAGTCACCGTCAGTGAAAAAAATTTGGTCGCATTGGTAACCCCAGTGGTTGCAACATTGAGCTCTGCTATGGCATATTTTTCTCTGCGAATGATGAAAATATGCCTCAGTTATTATTCTCCTGCCTCTAAGTGTAAGCATTCTCAGCCTTTGCTGAAATCAGGTCATTCATCCGATGCAAACTAAGCTAAAAAAACTCAGTAACTATAAGAAGAAGAACGTAAATACAGGCTTTGTTTGGATCTCCTGCCATATTGTTAAAATTAATTTTTTTCGCGAGCATGCTCTGCTCAATTACCTCAAGCTGATTCCACTTAAAAAGAAGAGTGCAATACAAAGGAATCAAATATAATCTTACTCATGAAAACACATATCATTTTTAGGCTGCTTAACAGAGTCTAAACAAAACACCTTCAGGAATGTTAAGCGAGACAACAGTTGTCGTGAAATCACAGCCATATACATGTACACACGTTTATTTATAAATTACAATTTTTTTTGTCTCAGATATTAGAACTCCTTCACGGAGTAGTTGGGACGATGAAGAGTCAACACCAAGCAGATCTAAATGGGAAATGCCATCTCCTAGCAGATCAATCAGTGAAGACATGAGAACTGAACAAAGGTAATTATAACTAGTTAAACGTAATTAAAATTTAAGCACAAATGCATGAAATTCACAAAGCAATTTAAGTTCATTGTCTACATGTAAGTTGGTAACAATAATTATTACTACTGGTGCTTATTGTTTTAATTTATATGCTAATTATGCTAATGCTGATTATTCATGAATGCTTTGGCATGCATCATTAAGTTACATGTATGATACACACAGGAAGTTTTGGAGAGCATGAAATCTGGCCCTTTCTTAACTTCAAGGCCACATTAAGTTGTACCACAACTGAGTTTAAAGATAATGGGAACAATTAATGATACATCTAGCACTTATTAATCGACCCAAAAATACAAATTACAATTTAGACAGTTGGTTTTATGTTCATCAGATCCCATCGCCGAGTTGATGACACTCCTCGTTTTACTCCAACACACAAATACAATGTCTGGGAAGATGATCGTCGAAGCACAGGGGCCACACCAAGATTCTCTAAAGGGAAACGTGAGATCATGATTATAATATATAATCACTTTTAATAACTGCATCCAGTACTGTACATGTACATGTACATGGTAGTATATAAATAAATATATATACCTAATGTTATTTGCTGGCCTTGGTCGGTCAGCATTAGGAAAAACTGTGCCCAAGGTCTGGAGTATTCAAGGCCATCGGGACGATCCAGACCATCTGGACTGCTGGAGCGTGTGCGATTAGCCAATCTGATTCAAGGATTTAAGATTCCGGACTGCTGAAAAGCTGAAAAAAAAATACATACAGGTTGTATATATGCATGTGTGCCTTACTCTGTTTGTGAAGCTTTGTTCATGTATTAATTTTGATATATAAAATAAATAAGTAATAAAAAAAACTGGCTTCATGTACATGTACAAGTACACTGTAGTCATCATGTGCTAATTTAAACAAGTGAACTCAGAAAACTGTTACAATTATTACACTGTACCTACATGTAATGTGCAAACTCATTTAACCCTTTAAGCCCTGAAGGAAATGGCAAGTTTTTCTAAATCGGTAACCATGAACCAGCAGACCACATGTGATATACCATCTGAAAAGTATTTTCTGAAGTATGCTATAAATCATACCAAAAGAAATAGAGGAGGCCACAGATTGGATTGACAAGTGCCCGAAATGAAAAAATAAAAACGTTTAAAATTTTTCTGTTCCTTGTACACATTGGACATCCCCCTTAACTATAGCTTAATTTGCAGCTCTCAGTGCATAGCTTATTGTCAGATATTAACCTGGTCTAAAAAGTACAAAGACAAAAGGTTCCAAAAGTTGCAGGGGTGGTAAATCAAGTCCTGTATAGGAGGGGGCCTAATGTTATGCCTTCGAAGTGCAGATCTTTCCAAGATCTTTTAGTTGTGCAAATTTCATGCAAATTGACTGAATATTGAGCATGTAATTGCATCTTGTGTCATATGGCACTATCCCATAGCTAGTACGAATGACTTTTGGTCTAGTAGAGGTCAAGCTCAAAAATTGATTTTCTTTGTACCCATTAAATAATAATAAAAAAGAGTTCAGGAGGAATGTATACAATGGAGTCGTGTATAAAGTTCATAAATTTATGGGGCTTTCCTTTTGTTTTCTTTTACAACTCAGCTGTTGTAGTTTGTTTTTGATAGTTTTACACTGTCATTCAACTAACATGTGTTACTTGTAACAGGTACCAAAGATGATAGTGAATCAAGTTTTCCCTCAGATGTTGCCAAGGAAGAGTGGGAGGAAGAGCAGAAGGTAGTCTGGAGTTTTCACTGCTCTAACATTTGATAAACTTGCAGTTTGTTATTACATGTACATGTATGTACATGTAGAGCTCGGAGCTTGAAGATTTCTCCAATGGGTGTGCTCATTAAGGAGTGCTGTTTAAATGTTTCTCACAGAGACTTGATCGGGCCTGGTATGATATGGACTCTGGCTATGATGAAACTCAGAATCCATTTGCTGATGTCAGTGATGAATACACTAAGAAGAAAGAAGAAAGTATGGTTAAGAAGGCAGTTAAAAGGATGTCCGCACAACAACGTCAGATCAATAAGGTGCTGTAAACATCTACAGTGTATACAATAACATAGAGTACATGTACCTGTACATTTAAATGCCCATTATTTTGAGATACCTAAGGTTTATAGTTTAAACAATTTAAACCACTCATACATGTACATGTACTTGGACTTGACGAAGACTCTCAGATACTGTATGTACATGTATGCCTTGAATTTCTATATACAATTTATGATTGTATATTACATGTATCTACAGAAGGTGTGTATTAATTTGGTCTAGTACTTTACATCTAGTACTTTACAGTTACAGCTTGCCCAGAGGTCAAGCTCAATCTTCTTTGCACTCATTAAATAAGAATAAGAAAGAATTCAGGAGGGATGTATTCAATGGACTTGTATACATTTTAAAGTTCATAATTTACGGGGAAATAATTGAATGGCTTGGTGCAAAACAGGCGTAAGTGACGATTTGGGTGAAAAATTTTGTGTCCTCCAAATTGCCTGAATTTTTGCATGGGGACTTCAATGCACTAGAAAACCACGGTCATGTACCTTTTTTTGCCGAAGTTTGCTTTGGTTTTGAGAAATTACGTATTCAAAAAAACAGTATTTGTTGTTGCGTCAGCGCACGACCAGAAAGGTGTCGATTTCACTTTAAAATGCAGCAAAATGTACATTTCACACAAAACGTGAGCTCAAACATGATGATTTCAAATCAAAAAAGGTTAAAAATGTTGATGTCATGTTAACGCATTGAACGGAAATAAAGTATGCTAAAACACTTGCATGTCACAGTCCGCGTCTTTTGAAACTGCTTTATTACACAATACTATTAGCATTGTTTTTCTTTTACGTTTTTTCAAATGCTGATTTTAACTCCCAGGGTTAAGAGTTCACAGTTTTATTAGAGTTAGGGTTGGAGTTACCGCTCGAAACTAGGGTTAGGGTTGAAGGTTAGGTTTACAGAACAGGGTTAGGGTTACTGAGCGTTTGGGGTCAGGGCTAGCGCTTAGAGTTACAGCTTTTGCTTAGGTTTAGCGCTAGCGCTTAGTGCTAGGGTTAGCGCTTATGTTTAGCGTTATTGCTTAGGGTTGGCGCTAGCGCTTCGGGTTAGGCTAGAGTTAAGGTCAGGACACGTTGGGGTTTAGCGTGGTTAGGCCAAGGGAAACAATCTCGACTTGCACAAATCGATGACCTAAATAAAGTCAGTAAATAGTGGCTAGAGAGAGAGGTTGAACGTTTTGCAAATCGGCTACGTCGGTGATTGAAATGTTTCTACGTGAAATTACTTTTTCATAGTGTCTAGATACCCGGCAGCCGGGAAGTGTTTACATAAGTTTTTACATAAGTGATTACATTGGTAGAAAACTGCTCATTCCATGAAATGATTATATCTGACAACACAGAAAAAGAGAAAAAGCCTTAAGCTAACACGCTGCTCATGCCGAAGAAAAAGCGCATGAAACGGAAAATTTGTCTGCAAAGGAAGGCTGAAATACAAAGCAAAACTTACATTTGAGCTGAAGTTTTCTTCTTCCTATAGTTAAACCTGCGGTCAGGCATTCTTTGTCTTTTTTCTTCGCGGCGGGCTCGATTCTATCACAATTCAAAGTAATCATCTGCTTGGAAAACCACGGTGCACACTCAGGGAACGCTTGCTTGCGAATTTAACCGACCGGCAATTCCTCTTTGGCCCGTAAAAATCGCTTAGAAACTTCGAATTTAATACGTCTTCGAATCAACGACTTTGCTACCTGGCCTTTCTCGCCAGTTCCCGGCCGTCCGTGTCTGAGTCACGCTAAGACGTGCTACATAAGTCACGCAACTTTATGCATCAAAGATTATTATGGGATATCCCAGAAATTTTTGGAGCGAAGGATGATGAGGCGGCTAATTTCAAGAAAATAATAAGAGTCTAGAAAGCACTTCTAATTTCCAATACTGACACATGCCGAAGTTTGGCAAATGAGCCGTAAGTCCGCGACGGATGCTTTGTTTTGGAAGAAGAAGCGTTTCTAGACTCGAACGCCTGGCTCACATGTTCTTCAATGGCTAAGTCAACGGCGGACTTAAACCATGATCACGGAACAAAAACACGCCTCGGTTCTTTGAGGCATGCTGGTGACTCAACGAGGGTCAGAGGCTTAATGATGCCAAATCTCCTACCAGGCGGGCGCAAATATTTCTCGAATAAGCGTTGAATATCGGTGGAAATAACGATCAAACTCTGCTTAATTAACAGGTAAGCCAGCTCTGACTTAGGGTTATCGCTTTGCGCGCCGAAAGCATACGTCACAATGGCAGCTAAAAAACACATCATCCCAGATCCCTACCAGTAAAAACGGCAATTCAATTACAAAGACACGGAGAAGGTTTTTGTTTGAAAGAAGAAGAAAAACAGAGCGAAATAAAAAAATGTTCACCGGCCACGAGTCGAGCCCTCGAGTGTCACAACAAAACTAATTTGAATCAACTATGTCCAGCGCTTATCCAGTTGAGCTAACGAAGCAGCAGTGAGAAATCATTGTGTTATAGTGACTTCATCCTTTAGCCAAACAAAAGGTTTCTTTGTTTTCCGTTTAACAATAGATCTCCAAAAGATGCCGCTTGGAAAACTGAGTCAGTTTTGCACACGTTATTTCTAGACAACGAAGAGAGACCTTGTGAAACAAACTTCAGAGCAATGTTTCTCAGGTAAAACGAAGTCCGCATGCCAAAATGCAGCTACTTTTGACAAAAAAAATTTTTTCACCCCAATCGTCACTTACGCCTGTTTTGCACCAAGCCATTCAATTATTCATCTGTTTTCCATGTTGTATCCTAGAATAAAATATCAAACCAAGTGGAAATTGTAATTTGTACATGTAGATATGTACATGTTTACAAGACTCAATGCTTTTCAACATTGTTCAAAATTGTTGAAATGGAGTCATTTGCTGTCGCAATAAAGCTTCCATCAATGTTAGTGGCCTGTCGGCATCCTGTTGGAAATGAATCTTATTGCATGTGGTTTGCACCATTCGGTTCTTCATCTCCCAGAATGCCAATTTAAACCAACTATTGTTTGTTTTTTCAGGATAATGACTTGTGGGAGACCAACAGGATGCTGACAAGTGGCGTAGTGCAGAAGTTGGAGGTTGATGATGATTTTGAAGACGACCAGGAAGCAAGAGTACACCTTCTGGTTCATAACATAGTCCCACCTTTTCTGGATGGACGTATTGTCTTCACGAAACAACCAGAACCAGTTATTCCAGTCAAGGTACGTACATGTAACTACAGTAGAACCCCGGTAACTCAAACTCGGATAACTTGAACTCCCCCGCTACATTGAACTACAGTGTATCCCCCGTTTCCCTTGGATTTGACCCTACATGTACTTTTCATTTATATTAACTTGGTTAAATCGAACTCGGATACATGTAACTCGAATTCCCAAATAACTCGAACTAAACTTCGTTTCCCCTGATTAAAATTTTCCCCGATAACAAGAATTCTGGTTCATGTAACTCACCATGGATATCAATTCATTAGCTTTTCTAGTCATGTAATCGGTAAAAACACTCAAAACCAACACCACAGCAATTTGATTTTAATTAGTGCAACCGACTGTTCACAATATATTTGAGTCATTGCCCGATGTCATGAGTCATACCGGATGAGGTGCCTTTAACTGTCACAAAGGGAAAAACAGTGCTACAGCGCAGCGTCTTATTTGCACTGTACTGTGTACTGAGGTGCTGAAGAATCAGTAAACTATCAATTATTAACCTGGCAAGTTGGATATTCAATCGACCCCGATAACTCGGAATCCCACTAACTCAAACTGTTTTTCATTTCCCCTCAGAGTTCGAGTTACTGGGGTTCTACTGTATTAATAACAATATTCTTGTTGTTGTTTTTTTTTTCTGTCGGTGTTTGTTCGTTTTTTTCCCATAAGTTGGAGTAAATACAAAGAATGCCACCAGTAACAGGAACAAGAACTGTTATGTGTTTATGTTATATACAAGATGTACATCATGTATACTGCATGCATGTGTGCATTTCCATAACTTGAAGTACTTTTCTGTCTTTTACGCTTAGTACAGTATACATGTAGTACAGTATAGTACAGCATCTTTTTGGTGGCTTGGCATCATTAAGCAATTTATAAATACCCCTTTGAACAAGTCTTTGATAATCAAAAGTAGTCATTCTGTCTGTCCCTCTGTCTCGCCCTCCATCCCTGGCTCTTGTTTGATTCTATCCGTCTGTCCACCAGTCAGAGAGCTAGAGATTCTATTTGCATGCAAAAAAATATTTCTTTTTCTGTGTTAAATTTGAAACTAGTAAATTTTCCCATTTAATAGTAAGAATGATAATGAACTTATATTAAAGAATGCTTATACAAACCACTGTTAGTCTCTGGACTATTTTTGACATTTCCCCTTCACAAATTGGTCGGGGCTGATCGTGAATAGGACCATTCAAGTTTGGGCTTACTGGCCTAGAATTGTCCTTGACATTTAGATCAGAATAAATATTTCTCGGTCGTTTTGGCAGCACACACATGTCACCCATAGATTGGTTCATTTTTTTAGTTCACATCCATAGATGAGTACCACAGCCTAACAAGTACTTTTTAACTTGTGTAGGATTCTACATCAGACATGGCCATGATTTCAAGAAAAGGCTGCCATGTTGTCCGTGTACACAGGGAGCAGAAAGAGCGGCAAAAAGGTCAGCACAAACACTGGGAGCTGGCGGGAACAAAACTTGGCAACATTCTGGGAGTCAAAAAAGAGGAAGAGGAGGTATTATATTCATTTTATTGGTAATGCTTCGAACTTCTTTCTTAGGATCTGAAAGATCTGTTAGTCGCACTTGAAACTAGAGGTGCAAAGTCATCACTTGACCGTATTTGCATGTAGTCTTCGCGGCCATATCAATTGCCATATGCCCAAGCGTTAGAGTTACATATAGGCAAGGCTCGAACTTAACTTTTTAGTCCACTTGCAAAGTTTTGCTGGTAAGATGGTAAGATTTTTTCCACTAGCAAACTGATGAGACCACTGGCAAATTCTTTCCAAATGTTTGGGAGACATGGATGCAAACGTTTGCTAGTGGATATTTTTCATATTCGCAGAGTATTACCATGAAAATAACGCGCATTTTGCGAGTTTCCGAGGGCTAATTACAAGCCCAGGAAGGACTCTAGCACCATACAATGTTGCAACTCTGGTTCAATAATTGAAGTTGCTCAGGAAAGGTTGTGAAAAAGATGATCTAAACTGCAAATCTAGAGTTACATGTATTGTCGGCAAGGATGCCGCATTCAGTTTGTCAGTAGTACACTTTGACGTCGAGCATCTTAGCGATATCAAGATATCAGCAGTGTCCGGGCGTGATCAGTGCCAGTCACAAACCGTCTCTTAAAATCCTTAAAACTCAACAGAAGAAATAAGGTCGAAAATTATTTTTAAAATAGGAGGCGATCAATTCTCCGTGATCATAATGGGATTATCATTTTACACAAAGCAGGGAAAATCTTTTTACCAGAGTGTAAAAAAATTGCCTCTCTGTGACCTCAAAAAACTTCTAAGAATGCGGCATATCAGAACATTCCGTGTAAACACTTACAGGGCTCAATCGCATGACTCGGAAATACATTGTATGTGTTTTGACTAAAAACTGTTGAAGGGACCTTCAGTGGTCAGGAACAAACCAAACAACTTTTTTAAATTATCGAAGTTCGACATATCTAGATAACTGTATATAAGGCTAAGAGCTTTTCTTTGCAGCAATGCGTTACGCTTAAGATGCGAATTCTTATCACATCACCGCTTGACAATCTGTTGGATAGTGTGACGAGAAATTAGCTATTGGTCTTTTTTTAGGAATAAACAGGTTAATTGCAGCTCACAGTGATTGTTGTTTAAGGACACCAAAGGAGGTGAAGACGATTACAAAGATAATCAAAAGTTTGCTGAACACATGAAAGACAAGAGTGAAGCCAGCAGTGAGTTTGCTACTAAGAAATCACTCAGAGAACAGAAGCAGTATTTACCCATATTTGCCATCAGAGAGGAGGTTAGACACTCAATTGATGCGATAGCGTTTTTTAATGTAATTTGCATTTCTTGCGGTTTTATCCTACGTTTCAAAACTGGATCCCTCTTAAAAGTTGAGAAGAGGCAAATATTCTGGTGCTTCATCTGTAAGTCCACGGCGTTAACCTCTGTCCTTTCTTCTCAGCTGCTGAACATTGTGAGAGATAACCAGGTTGTCATTGTTATTGGTGAAACAGGGTCAGGAAAGACAACGCAACTTACTCAGGTGAGAGTGAACTCTCTTTGGGTTCCAGTTAAGTGTCAAATTAGTCTGGGATTCCGATTTTTGTGGTCTTTACAGAGAAGTCACTAGCTTTCACCTAATTCAGTCTTGTACTGCGGGGGTTAGAACTCAATAAACAATGTACTCTTCCAGTGAAGTGGACTGAAATTTCTTGTTGCTGCCGTTTATTTGTTGTATGTTATACAGTTGAACCCCACTATTGCGAACTCTCGGGGGAAGCGAAAAATAGTTCGAAAAAACGGGGAATTCGAAATAATCGAGTTCGAATTAGCGGGATGCTTCTGTAACTCCTTCTCTGACCTTGCAGTATATGCACGAAGATGGATACACAAATTATGGGATGATCGGGTGCACGCAGCCTCGTCGAGTGGCAGCCATGTCCGTTGCCAAACGTGTCAGCGAAGAGTTCGGCTGCAAACTTGGTGAAGAAGTGGGGTATGCCATTCGATTTGAAGATGTCACATCGGAGGTAAGAAACGTACAGCTCAGTTGCGGATGAATTTCCTCGCTTGCTTTGGTCAAGCTTCTCCAACAGCTAGCCCTGGATCGAGTGGTCGAACCTTGTTCGGCGTCATTATGTTGTCTTATTGGGCAGGACACTTTACTTCACCCAGGTGCATAAATGAGTACTGGCGAATTTAATGCTGGGGGTAGCCCTGAGATGGACTAGCGTCCCATCAAGAGGGGAGTAGATAAGCGCCGGCCTAATGAGCCACTTGTCTCGAGCACAGACTTAAGCTTTGTAGAGAGAATACAAAGATGGATAGATGTGTCAGAGAAAAAAAATTTGTCTACAATAATAATGATAATGATAACGATCACGATAACCGTATCTATAACAAAATTCTCGATTGTGATTGGGTTTCCGCGTGCCTTTTTGAAACGTACTCGGCGCGCAATCACGTGGGCGTTGATTCACACGTCAATTAAGCACGCTATAATGGCTTCCTTCGCAGTTTTTAAAATTTATGTAAAGCGCTACGTATGTTTTCGCTCCAACGAATTCTCAAAAGACATTTTTTAATTAGTAATTGGACCTCGTGTCGTACACTTCAGAGAGTAATCGTGCTCGTAATTTCAAATCGGCCTTGCGTTGCGCGCTCGTCCGATTTTGAAATTACTCGCGCGATTACTCCCTGAATCATACTCCACTCGGTCCAATTAGTATTGCTAATCATGATAGTACGCCTCTTTGTTATTTTCAGAGTACTATTATCAAGTACATGACGGATGGCATTCTATTGCGAGAGTCGCTCCGTGAATCTGACCTCGATCATTACAGTGTGATTATAATGGACGAGGCTCACGAGAGATCGCTAAATACAGATGTGTTGTTTGGTCTTCTGAGAGAGGTGAGATGTCAACTTCCACAAAAATAATATAATATAATTGCCTGCCTTGCACAAAAAAAACTCCGAACCAGACAAGCACTTTCACCGGGAATTGCCTTCAACTTTGAGCTAACGTTAGAGGTCCAGAATGTATACCAATTTTATGGTATACAACTTTTAAAAGTTATATCGTATGAACTCTAAAAAAGCGATTTACTAACTTATAATTAGCTAAATTCCTTTTTCTCGCCACTATTTAAAATGAGTTTAAATTGAAAGAAATTTGAAAGTGGAAGCTTTGCGTTTTAGTATTTGTCCATAAGATGCACGTTAACTATTTTCATCCTTGCCTTCGTTAGTACATGTAATTCTTCTTTCACTAACGCTATCTCGCAATTTGTTATTCTAGACGTTATTGCTCGGCGATATGAGCTTTCCTAAATTATACTCAAAATAGATAGGCGTTTTTCTCTACCTGCGGCAATCACCGTGTTCCATTCTTCCAGTTGTTTTCACCTTCGACCACCGAATGCTTGTTTAACGTGTCATGGTTTTGTTGACGTAAAGAAATCACTTGAACCTGTTCCACAACTCTCATAAAATAAGTGACCAGCAGGTTTGTCTTCCACACTCAGGTGATTTCACGTCGAAGAGATATGAAACTCATTGTAACTTCCGCAACCATGGATGCTCAAAAATTTGCTGACTTCTTTGGCAATGTTCCAACATTTCAGGTAAACGTCGTTCTGTTTTATCTCTGCTTCTTCAGTACTTGTCTTGCTAAACCTAAACTGTCTTACTAGTAGCAGAAATACTGCTCGTTCTTAGCAGAATTTTCATCTTCGTGAAAGAACTCGTAATATTTTAGATTCCTGTCATCTAATCAAAAAAGAGAGTTAGGACTCATAAATTCTCGCAAAGCCTTTGGTCGTAATTTCGAGCTCAGCTCTGATGAGCTAAAAATGGTGCTTTTCCTGCTATGAAGAAGAAAACGTGTCGTTTTAATTTCAGATTCCAGGCCGTACCTTTCCGGTGGATGTTCTTTTCAGCAAGAACGTGGTTGAAGATTACGTTGATGGCGCCGTAAAACAAGCGTTACAAATCCATCTCACTCCCGCCAAAGGTATGTACGTATTGCTTAGTTACGTACTCTGTAGAAGGCCGTAAAGCTAAGATTTCTGTTTAGTGTTTGAGATCATGATTGTGCTATGTGGTGTACATTAGACCTCTGAATCAAATTATGGCAAATCAATAATTATTCCGTAACCATTCGTCCCTCTTCCAGGGAAAGTGGAGCAGATCTTACGAATGCGTTAGCTCTAAATGAGGCTGCTCTTTGAACGCATTTTAAGATGTGCTTCTTTAAATGTACACAAGTGTAATGCAAGATTGGCACTTCAAAATGGTGTGTCCTAAAAAAAAATTGCCTAGTTAAGTAATGATTATCTTCTACTCACGTACATTTTGTCGCACGGTAGGTGATATTTTAATCTTTATGCCTGGTCAAGAGGATATTGAAGTCACTTGTGATCTGATAACAGGTTAGTAACCATCGTTCAATAACTACAACTAAAACAGTGGATAGCGTTGATGGCGTGCGCTGATTGGCTCGTCAAACTCCGGATATCCTGTGTTATTATTCAACAAATTGTAACACTATCCAAATATGGTCATGATGCTCTCGATATCCGTAACAGATATCCGGCGGTATACGTAGCTTCGTACTTGGGAAGAAAAAGTGAAGTGAGAAAATGTCGACAGAGAGATTTACAAGGATTTAGGCTGTTTTGTTATCAATTTGTTGAATAATAAAACAATTATCCTGCTCAATCTCGCGGAATATCGTCTGATTTTAGCCGACTCGGCCTACGGCCTCGTCGGCTAAGTATCAGACGATATTCCGCGCGATTTCGCAGGATAATTGTTAACTATTTACCTCCGAGCAACTCGAGGGAAAATGGCGTCCGGTTTGCATCCGTGAAAAGTGAAGAAATCATCCAAATAAATTTGTTTTTGGTGTTTATTATCTCACTGTTTTAGTATAAACTAAAACAACTATTCACCTCAGTGTCGGTGGCTAGCGGTGGATATTTACCTCGCCGCTTCGCGGCTCGGTAAATATCCACCGCTAGCCTCCTCCACTTCGGTGAATAGTTGTTAATTATACCATGCCATAGAAAATACAGGAATGCCGTTTTATATTCGACGGTATTACAGTATGTACTAGTATGTAGCACGGATCTACAAAGTTAAGGTGGATTTCCGCGTTATTTTAACGGCTTTAGGGACCGTTTATTTTTATGAGGTGGGTGAAGGGGGGAGGGGCGGTGGGATTTTTTTTAGTGGGGTGCATGCGAAAAAATGGCTGTCGAGGGGGTCCGTTCCAACAAAAAAAGGGAAAAGGGGGCGGGGGGGTCTTGTGAAATATTGTAGTAAATCTTGGAAATGGCATAATGTAAAAAATTGCTATAGAACAAACATAGAAGGCAGGATACAAGTTCATTACAAACTTTCCTTCAGCTTAAAAATAACCTTTGGCGACAAAAATATTGGTAGCCACTAAAGAGAACTTTAAACTAACACTGTTGTTTTCTAATGCAACTTCTACTGGCACTCGTCTTCATCTTGACTGTTGTCGAGTTCTTCTTCGCCGCTTGCTGCTGCTGTGGGAGTCACTTTCAGCAATACGATTACGATTAGCGCTAATCGTATGCCGGCCCCAGAAATATAGCAACACGAACTAACATATGCATTAAGGCGTTTCTCGTAACGTCCGTTTACAGCATGTTTCACTAATTATTCACTTCCATGGGACGTTAAACTAAGGCACGCTAATGTGCTATATATGCTGTTCAATGTTAGTTGTAATGATTCCCTGAAGAAGTCTTACATAGAGACGAAACGCGTCGGAAAAATAAACCAAATGTTACAACAACAACAAGTTCATTATGGTGGATTATCTTCAGCATCTTGAAGTGCTGGAATTTAATAGGAAAAGAGATCAGAAGAAAAGGCAAAGGAAAGTAGAGAGGCAAACGATAAATCATATGAGGATGAGCTGTGCGAAGATGTAACGCGTTCCAGAACTAAAACACGGGCTGAAGCAGCATTTGAAGTGCAGCAACAGTGAGGAAGTAAAGGCAATTGTGAGACATTCATGCTTGCAGCAGAAGAGGCCTCTCAGAGCTGGCCAACCAACACTGAGACATTGACACAAAAGGACAACAGGGCATCACAGCAGTGAAACGGATGAAAGTGACGATGATGAGTATGACAGTGATTCCACTGACTCTGGGGGAGAAGATGACTCAAGTGATGTCATTCTTACATTCATCAATTCAGATGCGGAGCCTGCCAATGAGAGGCCAAATGCCGCACGTTCAGGGCGAGCCAAAACTAGGAGATGGAAAATTGACCTTTCTTTCTTTTGATTTTTGTTTTTTGGGTCATGTGAAAAAATTGGTAAGCTGAGGGGGCAGGGCATGCGATTCCCAAATGCCACCAGCCCCGCCCTCTCTCACAAAAAACGAACGGTCCCTTACATGGGTAAAATAAAATGGAGCAGATCTATGGATGGCTTGGGACTGCGGAAAAACTTGAATGTGGGTCAACTTTTTTCAGTAGACGTAAGTGTAAAATAACGCGACAGTAGAAATCGACCTTTACAGAATGTCCTGTGCGCAAACTGAACGCGATCAATGCGCGATAAACAAAAAAGGTAGCTCTAATTCTGTAGCTCTTAGTTCGTTAGCCGTGTTTGTTTTTTTTACAGAGCGACTGGACGAAATTGACGAAACACCTCCGTTGGCAGTGCTTCCAATTTACTCACAGCTGCCGTCAGACTTACAGGCTAAGATATTTCAAAAAGCGCCAGACGGAGTCAGGAAATGCATAGTGGCAACAAACATCGCAGAAACGTCTCTTACAGGTTTGCATTATTGTATACTCTACCTGTGTAACTTTTATATGATTTGAAGGATTTGGGTAGTCAATCGTCTATCATAGTAGCGCAAAACCAAAGGAGAGTTGTATTCGATTCTCAAGTGAATACCACTCTAACACAACTCTAATTTTTCAGTTGACGGAATCATGTTTGTGGTGGACTCTGGCTACTGCAAGCTGAAAGTGTTTAATCCCAAGATTGGTATGGACGCTTTACAAGTGTATCCCATCAGCCAGGTATTTCACAAACAACTATTACGCTCTTACTATTCCTTTGTTTGAAAGCGTTTGTCACTGTCGTTTTTTATGTTACAGACTGAGGCTAACTGTAGCATGCTACGAAAGACAACAATAGACTATCAGTTATTAGTAAATTCTCAGCTCCGACTATTGCATTTCTAGCTTTTTGATTGGCTAAAAAACTATGAGCCAATAGTTGGAGTTTTACGTCATATGGAAAATAGTGCGCTAAATTTAAAAATTTTCCGCACGAAGTTTTCAACTTCAGCCCTCTATAATGGCCGAAATAAAAATCGGCGGCAAAACCCGGTTTGAGAATTTACTAAAACAATTATTCCATTTGCCCTTGTTGGATATGAAGTGATTATAACCAACTCGCGCTACGCGCTAGTTGGTTATTTTACCACTTCATATCCAACTCGGGCTCATGGAATAATTGTTACTTAGCGAAAGTGAATTTAAACTTGGCGCACTGAGTTTTGGTATATTGTTGCAGGCCAATGCGAATCAGAGATCTGGCCGAGCAGGCAGGACAGGACCCGGGTAAGTAGAATACAGGAGAAAGACAGTGTTTCCTGAGTTCACTTTAAAAACCAAAACTAGAACATATCACATTAATATCCCATTCACACCAACTAAACTAGTTTAACTAAATCAGGTTTGGGTTTTTCCAATTTGTCGATTACGCGCTTTGCAGCCATTTTGAGAAGACAAATTTCAAACCACCCTTGCTAACATCTTTTAACCAAACAGGTTTTTACCTTGTTTAGGTGTGTGGTGTACATGGTATGTGCAAATACTGGGCAAAACCTCACAGCAATGACTCAAATACGCATGCCCAAGGCAATTATCCGCTGGCTAACAGCAGACCTCCTGGTTAACTATGATTATTGATAATCTCATGCGGAAATTCACGTGCGCTAATTGGCAAATTTTCAGACAGACACATAAATTTATAATTTATGCGATGTTGACGCAACGAGCGAGAGCGGACAATTTGACTACCGGTATATGTTGTTGTAAAAATCGCCTCGTGGATCCACAGCTACTTTGACAATGTTATGACGAAATTCACGATCAATACAGAACATGGCGTCAATTTGTTAAATAGAATGATGTAATTGATAGTCAATTACTTTTTCGCTTAAAGGCGATTTTTGTCGCGGCAACTCGATGCAATTTTTGTGGCGCGAAAGTTGCAACTTCAAAATCGCACGTGTAAACCAGGTGCGATTTTCAGTGCGATTTGTCGCCGCGATATCGCAGGGGTTTCGAACATGTTTGAAACTTGATGCAACTTCAGCGCGACAAAAATTGCATCGAGTTGCCGCGACAAAAATCGCCTGTGTAAACGGGCCTTAACGCGTACTGGATGTTCTTTCTTCGTCTTTCGTGTGGAATGAATTGTGTTATTGTTCATTTCCAATACATTATTTGTAATAACAAACTTGTCTTGTGTATCTTGTTTACAGTCAGTGTTTTCGGCTTTTCACGGAAAGTTCTTACAAAAACGAACTGTTAGTGTCCACGGTACCAGAAATTCAACGAACAAACTTGGCCAATGTTGTGCTTCTTCTCAAGTCCCTTGGAGTACAAAATCTGCTGGAGTTCCACTTCATGGATCCACCGCCTCAAGTGAGTACATGTCTCCCTTCCCACGCTCATTTTTCACTCTGAAAGAAATGCCCGAAATTCGACCCGGAACATTTTACTGTCTGATGATGTTTCCTCACAGAAATCTTTGTAGTGTTTGTAATAGGCCATTTCAGAGTTGTCTTTTGCTTCCTGGTCAAAACGAGTCATCGTACGAAACCATTCATATGAAAATGCTTTCCGGCCGCAGGTTTATTTTCGTGCAAATCAAACTCATTTTCATATGAAAGGTTCTGCACGAAGTCTTGAAACAGAGGTTCAAAGTAACTCGGAAATGGCCTATCGATTGTTTTTCTTGCGAAACTATTCATGACTAAGCAACGACTTCTCATCTGTAAAGAAACGCATCAATGTGGATTAAATCTCGGACAGTATCGACAAAACTGAAACGCCGCAACGAACTATGTCTGCAGGAGCTCTTAAAAATAGATTCATCTCTGCATTCACTTGCAGGACAACATTTTGAATTCCATGTATCAGCTGTGGATTTTGGGTGCACTAGACAACACAGGAAGCCTCACTCTCCTGGGACGTCAAATGGTAGAGTTCCCCTTGGACCCTGCCCTCTCCAAAATGGTGATCATAGCTGTGGATATGGACTGCAGCGACGAGTCACTGGTAAGGAAATCTATTCCTCTGTTCACACTGCGGGAAGGAGAGGGAGACGTTTGACTGCTTTTTCTGTCGGACTCTGGTATCTGAGACTTGACTGAGGCGATGGGAATATTGTCCTTTATTATCCAACTCTGCTTCGTAGAGTACAAATATCGCGCGAAACGAGTACAAATATCACACGATATTTGTACTCGTCTCATTCCTCCCGGCCGCGTGAAGTTCAAAACCTTGGCAAGTCAGAATTTTGGGAAAAGAAATCGTTGGATAATAAATCTCTTATTAGACGTTTTGGTGTGTAGTATCGCTGTATATTTTTACTCGTTGTTTGTATTTTGACTCGCCCTACGGGCTCGTCAAAATACCGCACAACTCGTAAAAATATACAGCGATACTACACACCAAAACGTCTAATAAGATATATGTACCGAAATTACGTCCAGTTACTAAGGAACGTGACGTAGCGTCTTTGCGTTAAGATTGCGTGACCCCTAACACTCGGGAGAGCTGGCACTAGTTTTGAATTAAATAATTGTTTTGTTTTGTTTGTTTGTCACGATTCTTGCGAACACGGTCTTGTGAGAATTTGTGTAAAGTTCGCGATGTTGTTTACCTCTCAACAGACCATAGTGTCCATGCTATCCGTCCCCGCCATCTTTTTCCGTCCAAAAGGCAGAGAAGAGGAGAGTGACGCGGCCAGAGAGAAATTCGCTGTACCCGAGAGCGATCACTTGACTTATCTTAATGTTTATATGCAATGGAAGAGTAACAAGTGAGTCAGTTAATTAGTTTATAGTTGAGAAGTAAGGAAAAAGAACTGCAAGCAAATTGCAATGTGGTGCTTAAAGACACCGCGCTTTTCCCGGCTGTTACTCCAGCTCCTAGATCAAGGTCACCCTCGTGGCATTCAGCGGTTCTCTCAATCATCATGGCTGTTTAGAAAGTACATTTGCCAAACGCGGGAGAAGTCGTGTTGCGCTTCGGTGATAGGCCAAGAAGGCAGCATGTTGGTTTCTGCTGGTTAGAGTATCCCACGTGTTTCTTGAAGCAATTAAACGTACAAGTTTTACAAGGTCTGCCATGGATTGCTGTGCTTTCCTTGCTTTGTTGGATCGCAGATGAATCTTAAACAGGCGATTACAAGTCTATGTATATATCTATATGTCTGGTAGTAATTCCAGTGTTTCGTTCTAATGCAGTAATGGTTACACGAGGTAGGGAGGGCTGTGAAAAACTGTTCTTCGGAAAACTCAAACATGCATCGTCGTTATGCTACTACGATTTATGCTTTTTCTTTTGTAAGTTTTAGTGTAATATTTTTGTGTTCTTTGTTTTAACAGGTACTCAGCCCAGTGGTGCAACGAGCACTTTATTCACATCAAAGCTATGCGAAAAGTGAGTTGGTTTTTGTTCACCTGTTTATAATTGTCTTCTCCAATGTACCACCAGCTGGGATGTTTTTCAAGTTTCTGTTCAATTTACAACATTTGATTGCTTGTTTTAGAGTCCCCAATTAGCACAATAGTACCAAACACTTTGACACTTAACTTAACTTAAGTTTAGGTTTTATCATTTATTTTATTGCTAGAAAGGGCAATGGAAAACGCGTTTAAAAAAATTTCACATTCTTAGTTGTTGCTTGTATTATTTACAAATAAAAAGGTTCGAGAAGTCCGTGGACAGCTAAAAGACATCATGGTACAACAGAAAATGCCGCTCAAGTCCTGTGGAAACGATTGGGATGTCATCAGAAAATGTATCTGCTCGTCCTACTTTCATCAAGCTGCTAGATTGAAGGTGAGAAAGATAACATAACTAGATCCGTAAGGGTTCAAAACATCTCTTTTGATTCGATGCTAAATAATTTTGTTGATTTTATTTCTCTTTTCTACCTCTTTACTGGGTGTTTATTATCGGCAAGAGTTATATGCACCTGGGAGACTTTCCTCTAGGAGAGCTAGTGAACCGTTGTGAACAACCAAACGCTCGTACTTGGTGTTACATAGCTATTTTAATTCATTTTCCTGCAGGGTATCGGAGAATACGTCAACATGAGAACAGGGATGCCATGTCATCTTCACCCGACCAGTGCACTGTTTGGTATGGGATACACACCGGACTATATTGTCTACCATGAACTGGTCATGACGTCCAAGGTAAGAACACACCATGTGACCTAGTGATACCTCTATTTGACGACTGTGACTAAGAAATACTGTGCTGTGTCTAACAAGTTGAAAAAATTGCTTGTTATTTTGAATTGGACAGTGAATGAGAATAAGCTTATCTATAATTTGGCAATTCGCTCTAATGAATTTCCCTCCACGGACTTGTTGAAAACTAAGGTTTCAGTCTGGCAGTGAAATTATTACGTTTTCCGTGCTCGTGACATGAGAATTGCACGGCCATGATATGATATACACTGTAGAATGAAGAAATGACCTTTCGGGTGTGTTTTTTTAAATAATCTATCACAAAGATGCTTGAGAAAATGTAGAAATGGGGGAAGTTTCTAAAACTGTGGTGCTGCGTCGGTGGGGAGTATTACAAGATTTCGAATCTCTTGACGGTGGCCAATTCACATTATCAACTCAGTTGATAAAACCAAATTATCTAAGAAACTGTAGGGCTTATATTAATACTACCTGATGAAACCCTCTAAAATATAATTTAAGATGCCTTAGACTCGTGATCTTTCTAGATGTTTTCATCAAAGACTCTCTAAACACTGCTGTGCGTTGTTTTCTTCAAAACTCTTGACACATGGATTTGTTTTTCTGTCAGTAAACTGTGGCCTGCGTTTAAAGTATTTTTTATCTCATCGCCACAGGAATACATGCAGTGTGTCACTGCTGTGGATGGCAACTGGTTAGCGGAGCTTGGACCTATGTTTTACACAGTGAAAGAATCAACGAAAACCAGACTGGTAAGTTCTTTTGTTCAACTTTCTATGTTAGGGAGCTTTCTCGGGTCACCTTCCGTCTCTCGGGAGGACTTTTGATAAATTAAGCTGTCTGAAATGAACGCAGGCAGACGCAATTGGAGGTAATGTACCATTCACATACATGTAATATGAAATCGCACAATTTGATGCTGATTTAGGCAAATGTACACTACACGACTTGCATAAATTTATCTGCCTTGTTCCAATTTTTCTTTGGTAATAGGCCCCTTTACACGATCCGGTCACATGGTACGGAATAAATTATGCTGGGACGCAAGTTACACAGTGGGACTTTAAAAACAAAGGAAAGTCGGGCTGGACTGGTACGAGTTCCTTTGTTTTGGAAGTCCCACTGCGCTATTTGCATCCCAGTATAATTTATTCCGTACCATGCTACCGGATCGTGCAAAGGGCCTATTTCTAATTTCTAACATCAGGTAGCTCCCAGAAATTAACAGCTATGCTACACTGTAATTTCGAGGGTAAATAAAGTTTATCAGCGTTGATGACGATGTCCGGTATAGCTTACAGCTGTTTGGTGACAAAAATTTGATTTTACATGCCTGTTAATAGCCATGCGGTAACCTTGAGGAGCTTTGGGCAGTCGTGTGTTTTACAGGCTTCTGTGTCAATTCTGGTCGCTTTGCTTGTTCGCTAGGAGAAAAGAAGGCGTGCTCGAGAAGATTTGTCGGCGATGGAGGAGGAAATGGCGGCCGCTAGTGCACAGATGAAGGCGAGAGAGGAAGAAAAGCTGTCCAAAGAAACTCCATCCGTCCGGTCAGTATAGGATGATCATTAGCCTCATATTGAAATCTTCGATTCTCCTTACCTTTTTGTTACAAATTCCAGTAGCAAGCAATGTGAATTTACTAACTGATCTTAAAACTTGCAGTACGTGAAGAAAATGTTGACGTAAGAAGCTACATATCCTTAATTTCGAATCTTACACTGAACTATTGCTTTTGTTTTGCATCCCAGATCACAAATCATCACACCAGGACGTAACGCCCCTGCAACTCCGCGCCGCACCCCCTTCAGATTTGGACTGTAGCGTCAACAACAAAATAATCATGCTCTGTTCGAGCGAGATTTCACCATTCTTCGTTTTGCGTCAGAGTCGATCTTATCCCGAGGAGGAACCTGAAATGAACCACAAAAATGTCGAGCTTTGTGCAAAAGATAGTGTCATACAGTTATCTTTGACACCAGTCGAACTACATATTAAAAATAATTCCATTACATCGTTAACGCCTCACTTGTAGCAGGAACTACACTGTCTAGAAGTGCTAAGAGCGATCGAAGATAAATTACTTTCAAACTGTAATCAATTCAATAATTCTTCATTCTTTTCG
>OZ026606.1:3761422-3808922 GCA_964020085.1 Micromussa lordhowensis | reverse complement strand
ATCTATATTAAAAACGTGCCTTGTTATACAAAGTTCTCGTGACGCCTTTGCAAAACATGCCTGCTTTCCTTAGTAATTTCTAACATTTAAATTCCTGTCCAAAAGAAGTGCATAAACATTTTTCTTTGATAAGCTCTTGATCAAAATAGAGTAAAATATTTTCGAAAACTTTTCAACAAGAGACTTGAATATTCATGGTGCAGGGGCGTAGCTACCTGTACGCAAATACGCAATTGCGTACCTGAAAATAATAATAAAAATAAATAAATAAATAAATAAAATAAAAAAATAAATAAAAAAATATATTTCAAATATATTTATATTTATATATATATATATTTTTTTTTTCAGTCATTTAACTTAGCCTTTTCTTTTACTTATTTTTGTACCTGAACTACAAAATTGTTTTTCCACATCCAAATGTCGGTTTCTTTAGAGAATCGATGTGATTTCGTCGGTCAGCGGTGAAGTGAATTCTCGTTCGTGTATGAAAAGAGCGGGAAATAAGAGAGCAGAAAGCAGACGCGCTGTATTCAATTAAGACTCCTTCGCACGCGATTTGAAATAAAAGACACGTGAATCGAAAATGACTTTGATCTTTTTTTTTGGGGGGGGGGGGGGGTGAAGAGGTGAGATGGAAAACTGTGCGTACCTACGGAAAAATCCTGGCTACGCCCCTGCTGGTGGTTTATTTCGACATATTGTTTTGTCTTAATGAGTTGATAGAATAAAAATTAACTGAGCCGGTCGAAGAAATTGTGCATTATATTTTAGAAAGAAACATCTTTGTGCTACCAGATATTGATCACTTTGTGGTGTTTACACTTTGGTTGTTGCACTGGAAAAGAGAATGGTCACATCAGATCTAAGAAATAACTTATTTCGAAACTTGACGGGGATATAAACATTCAAAATTGAGTAATTTTGCGGGAGACCAATGACTGAATTTTGATTGATAACAGCGTTCTTGCTCCTGTGCAACTCATCTGAAGTGTACCATCTATATTATCGCCTGACAGAGAGAAGAGATGAAATGGCACGCCACAAACATTTTTTGTAGATCAAACTCGATTGGATATAAGATTCTTATCTCATTTAGTTGAAAATATATTTACGGTCACTTTGCGAGATTTAAAAGTCCATTTCGAAATTAAATATTTGTTTTGCGTCGTCGCCAATTCGATCCAGTTGTCATTTCGTCTTTTTCATGTCTCGAGAACTCTTGTATCACCTCGCTCAAGAACCATCGTAAAGTTTGTTGAAAAATTATATTTGAAGACTGTTGGGCAAAAATGTATTCCGAGACGAAAAAAAAACCTTCCTAAAATGGCAAATACTTTTTCGGTGCAAGGTGGTGCAGTGGTTTTTGACGGAATTTTCTGTGAATTGTTACCTTTGAAAATTTTTTTGTGATCGAAAACTTCTGAAGGGTAACCTCTTTAAATTTTTCTCAGAAACGTTGTAAGGGGAAACGCTGTGCAAATGTTTTCAAATTTTCCCGCCAAAAGTCTTAGTTTTCAAACGCGAACATTTCTGTAAATAGCACTTAGTGTACTGTCTCACCTGAAAATAGTGAATTGTTTTATATGTTAATTTAATATAAAGCAAAATGTATTAAAATTAGTGTAGGTTATTGAACTATCATTGTAAGTAGTGTATGTTATTATTCCAATTAAAAAATAATAATTTTTAATTAATTAATTATTGCAAAACAATAAAATTAAATGAAAACAGCAAGTGGTGGTATTTTTTGTCTTCATTATATGAGCAGTGTTAAAAATATCTTTTACAGACAATAAAAAGTATTACACACGCGTCTTCAATATAACTTTATTGCGCTTTTATTCATTGAACTAAAATCCGTTACAAACAATTTCAATAAGTGAACAAAATTAAAAAATGCGCTTTTAAAAGGGCCTGGTAACTAGTCAAAATGTAGGCTCTCTTTTGCCATTTTTTCACTATGTGAGGTTGCCACAAAGAAAAAAAAACTTCTGCGCTTTTCAACAGAGTCTAACCAGAAATCAAGCATACACGGTGACTTTTGATGGGAAAAATCCTACTGTAGGATTTTTTCCACCAAAAGACTCTGTATCTGTTTGACTCAAAACCAGATACCGTGTAAAATTGCAGACTTTTTTCCTAAGGAACATTTTTCTACAGTTCGATTGTTTTTTCTATGCCCTTTTAAAAGCGCAACCTTTTCATCAATTCAATGCGTCCTCCAAAACTAGAAAAATTTCAGTAAATCAGTGTGAAATAGATACAAAAAAATCACACAGTAATTTCAACGAGTTTAGTAACGATGCTAATATTCTAACTTAATTTCAAAACTACAACCTTGCCACAATTCACGGCTTCCTCGAAAACTAGCAAGATACGAGCCAATTTGGTAGATACTAAACAACTTGACGGTAAGTCCAGTGTCTTCTTTTGACTCTCGAGTTTTGTGTTGCAAAATCACTAATACGAGCTCCGCCTTAACAATCTTTCGCAAGAAACTCAATCGAGAAAAACTTTGTCTTGTAAATCTACCTTAAATTAAAAACGTGATCCACTGAAGAAACATTTCTCCATGTTAGGGCCTGTTTACATGGAGGTGGGGGACCCCAGGTAGGTGAGGTAACCCGCCTAGCCGTGGTCGAAAAATGGCCAGCGTTTACATGCAAACTTACAACCCCGGGGTCCCGGGGTGACTTTACTTGACGTAAACATTGAAAATGGCGGACGAACGACGTATTTTGGCGGTCAGTGATATTTTATATTTATTTTCTGCTCTCGCTGCAGCATTTCAATGCTGTGGCGTTTTACTGTCACTTTTGATGATACAAAGCCTCCGCCAGAGGCAGTTAACGGCCATATTGTTCTGGTTCAAATTTTTACGCGCTTTGGCGCGCTTGCAAATGTAACATGAACTCGACCCCAGCTAGGCGGGTTACCCCACCTTGAGTCGTTTACATGGCAAAATGCGACCCCGGCTAGGCGGGTTACCCTACCTGGCAGACCGGGCAACCCGCCTAGGCGGGTTACCTCACCTATCATGTAAACATGATCAAATAAAAATGAGAGATTATATGGAGAGGCGGGTTACCTCACCTACCTGGGGTCCCCCACCTCCATGTAAACAGGCCCTTATTGTCGCTGTGCGTACACTTGATATGGCAACCTGAAAGAAAGATAGTAAATGAAACGTTAATTTAACAATGGGTATACTGAAACCCAAAGAACAAAATATACATACATTGTATACTCGAAAAAATTTATCATCGAGAATGTGTTTTCCCTTTGGTTATATCATCATCATAGAAATACATGTACACTGAGTTTACATAATGATATAAAGAACAGCAAGCAAAAATTAGCAACACAAAATGAATAGGCCATTCCGAAATTGCGCAGGGAACTAGGGCGAGTTTCAAATTTTAACAAGTCGATAAACTGGTACCACCAAATGAAAGATCACGTTGAGAGTAGTTATTGGACCAAGTTTGACGCTTTTTGGGAAAATAGAGACCAAGTTATGGACCTTGAAACATGATTTAAAATCCATACAAACGTCTCTAATTTTGAGACAGCGCCCCCCAAAACCATGTAAACTCTTAATATTTTTTATGATTTCTGTGATACTCTTAAAATCGGCAAACATAAGTGATTTTCATCTCAGCTACTTTCAAATAGTAGTTGAATGGCGGGGTTTTTCAGTTGTCACAAAACTTGTAAAGAATTTTAAGAGTTTATATGGTTTTGAGGGACGCTGTCTCAACATTAGAGACGTTTGTATGGATTTTGAACCATGTTTCAAGGTCCATAACTTGGTCTCTGTTCACCCTAAAAGCATCAACTCTTTCATCTCTTTCGTGATCTTTCATGTGGTGGTGTCAGTTTATCGATTAGTTAAAATTTGAAACTCGCCCCAGTTCCCTGCGCAATTTCGGAATGGCCTATAGCACCCACTAAAATATAACTCTTAAAAGAAATCTTTATTTGCAACTGAAAAGCTCAGAGGCAAACTAGCACAATAAAAATTTCACAGCAAAATGTTTACGGCAAAAAATTGTCTTGACAAAACGGGCAGTACGATGAATTTTCTCACTGAGGATGAATTTATGCGAGGTAAATAGTGGCCGATCTTTAAATAACTCGTGAAATTTTTGAAAATAGAAAGCTCTCTAGAAGCTTCACATTTTACAGTATTAAAATAAAGGTAATGAAATTTGCTCGACGACCAAATAGAAACAAAAACTGAAATATTTACACGAGCGAATAACAAGACAAAGTCCTTTAAAATTCAAACTGTTGCTCAAATGCGATACTTATGCAAAAAAAAGCAAAAATAATTTTCAAAGACAATTTATTGTAATAGATTTTACAGTAATTTTCAGGTAATTATGGTTTCCTCTTGTTCAGCTTTGATCTGACAACCCGACAGCTATAGCTAGTTTTGACAGTTTAAACGGCTTTTATGAAACTACGACTGAAAACGACTTTTGCGACATTCAAGTTGATGTAATATATCAAACACGAGAGGCAGTGTTTCATCGGGATATCCAAACACCGAGAAGAGAGTTGAAAATACGACACGCAGCGGAGTATTTTTGACGAAATTTGAGGTGTTTGGATAGCCGATGAAACACTGTCTTGAGTGTTTGATATATCTTCTCTTTTGAAACAAAAACTAAGGAGTAAACAGAGAAGTAAAATCGTCAAAATCTTAAGGCCGGGTATCCAAACCTCCTTCGCGGTTGTGATTTTCTTTGTTTTAACTTGATGAAATATTAATGAGTTGAGAAAGCCATTTCAAGAACATTTCCCAGCGGTATCTGAAGTCCCAGAGGGAAATTCACATAACTGTGGAGATCCAAAAAATGTCATGGCAAAAATAAAAAAAATTAACAACTGAATAATTGAATAAATTAATAACGCAGTGGTTTGAACGCACTTCTCTCCCACTGTTGAAGTTCTAGCATGCGATGAGACTGACGTTTGTAACCAAGAAAGGTATTTCACGTGCACTTACACACGTGCAGTACACTCGTGCGATACTGTTACTCTGCTCTACTTAAGCAATACAACACTTTTTCAGTGTTTACATAGCCTCATCTAAACACGAGGAGGGTTGGGAGAATTCGAGACAGTTATTCAAACCCGAGACGTAGTCGAGGGTTTGCAAAACTTTCGAGACTTCTACCAACCCTCCGAGAGTTTAGATGGGGCTATGTAAACAAGGAAAAAGTGCTCCATTGCTTTTATAATATAATTCTGAAAAAAAAACGCCCGAATCCCAAACGTCACAACCGTGTTTACATCCTTTACCTAAACACACCTATCGACCAATGAGAGCGCGCGTAGTGGCTCAGTTATTTTATTAAAGGTGGTTTCTGGCTTTTAAATCTATCGATAAGATCGCTTTGTTTGTCCACTCAAATTGAATCTATGTAGTATTTTCATGTTCTTTCTATTTAACAAATAAAACATGGGCTTTCCACCAATCAGAGCGCGTGCAGGGTCCTATCTATCTTATAAAGCAAAATAAAATTAGGTACATTTATTTACAAGAACCTCCTCATGTTTCTAGGCTGCTAGGGTCTGTTGGAATAGCTGAACCGGCAGTAGTGAAACAATAACATCTGCATTTGTTGTAATCATGTGCATGCATTGTGCATGGCACTAAAAATAAATACAATTGTAACTGACCTACTAATGGGATCCAATTCTTTCTCCATTCGAGTCTCGTCACATGCATGGCTCTTTTCCTTGCTTCTCTGCTTTGTATCTAGTAAGAAACTGCAAATGTTTTAACCTTTATGGAATTCCTTAATCTTTAACGTTTTACAAACTACCGATACCGACAATTTAAAATAAGTCATCCGATTTTAAAAGTTTCAACTCCACTAGGGGAAGTTTCGATGATGAAGTTAAGGTAAGTCTTCATATGCAATCAGGCCAAGTAATCCAAGCTCACTCGTCTTATCCCAGTTTTTGTATAGCATCGTTAGACAAGGCGTCTTTCTACTTCACCTTCTCCTACCCCTTAAATGGTTTGCCAGTCTGTTGCCGGGTTAGTCTAAGAACGGAATTTACCCCATACCCATTTGTGTATCTGGGTGAAGGGAGGTCCATGTACTGTGAGAGTAACATGTCGTGTCCAAGAACATAATGCAGTGCAATAGATGAACTGTGAAACAATAACACCTCTATTCATTTTTATTTCTACCTGCATTGTATGCCAGTTATAATTCCTAGTACATGTAAAATCGAGTAATTGATAACCTCTCCAACCAGACACAAAGAAACACAACAAAGACTCGCCTGATATGGAATATATTTCCTCGCTAAGAATCTTTCTCCACATAGCTTTCTGCTTTGTATCTAGTAAGAAAAAGAAACTGTTTTAGCGTATACGACAGTCTAGATCTCTTAAATTGTAACCCTACACTTGTAAGTTTTGGACAGTAAGGTACAATCTGCATCAGGCCAAGTGATCTAAATCACCACAGCTCAACCCAGTCTCTGTCCCATTAAGTGATATTAAGCGCTTCTCTTCCCCGTGGATGGGATGTAAGTCAATCTGTCTCACAGAAATACACAATTAAACAGAAGCTGTTTATCATCATTGCATGCATCGACGGATATCATAGCAACGGCACAACATGCACGCAAGACATTGTATTTTTAAACGAGCATGCATGTCCACTCGAAGATCATTCTTGAATATCTATAATACCGCATTGTTATTATTAATTAACCGACAGGGAGTCTAAGTAATTATGAGCCACCTAAACAGGAAACGTTCAGTACCTTTAACAAGGAGTGGAGGTGCGTCTTTCTCAGTTTGATCATTTAAACTAAGCACTCACTTTACTTTCAGTACCTTCAAGTAAAGTGAGGTTTCCCAACTATTTGGGTACCTAGCAACAAGCTTCGAGTTGTTAACGCGCGGTTTATGAAACAAATTAACAGAAAGCTCTTGAGGGGCAGCGTCCTCTGAACTTCAGTCCTGACAGGACCATTGTGTTATGTGTAAATTAAATAAGTCAGCAAGTCAGGCATGCATTTTTACTACACAAGAGTGCTTCGAAAAATTGTTGTAAGTCTTCAATTATTTTGTTCGGATACTTGTATTTTCTCTAGACCATGTTTGATAAAGCTCATTGATAAAATTGCGGAAGGAAGTGGCGAAATAAGGGTCGAGTTGAAACAAGACTCAATGTTTCCCATGGGGCCAGTTATTAAGTTCTGTTAAACCTCTCAGCTCAAAAATAGAACAAACTGCGAAAAAATTATTTTCTCGACGCCGGCTGGCACAAAAATTTGCTGCGGTTTTAAGGTGCACGACCTGATCACGTGCGAGTCGAGTTGTTGTTTTCCTAGGGAGGTAGTGAATTTTGTTTACCCCGGAAAACGTTTTTGAGCTGGAAGGTGTAACAATAACATTTAACAATTATCTTGGTCACCAACGCTTCGGTGGATTGTATTTAATGCCATCAAACGAATGACCAACCATTGCTTGAGAAGTTATACTTTTGTTCTTGAAGCAATACCAAAACAAGAACATAACAGGTCGAAACCACTTTAAGAAAATAAGTATTGAACAGCGATCGAGATATATTCAGATAGAACGGAAACACTTGCAAAGTTAAAAATTCTTTGGAAATCGCCGGGGGTCAGAGCCACCTTAAAATAGGAGAATAACTACTGACGTCATTGTTTACATCTTCCCTCAGAGAATGTCGTGCCAGACAGGAATTGATTCCATAAAATTGAAAGACCTTTTATAACTTAATATTTGGTGAAGTTTTCTGTTTAGGAGTGTAACATTTGATGAGATATTAGGGAGTTTTAGCAATGACGACATCAACGCCGAGGACGATGCTTTGTAAAAAAATGTATTTATATTTTACGCTCAAATTTCGCAACTGTGTAGATCTGTTCAAAAAGCCTATCGGTCTAAACACCTTCTCAGGCTAAATATGGAAGGAAGATACGAAAAAATAGCCATTGTGGTTGACGTTCTCCAAAATACGGACGACTTTGTCGAGGGTTGTCCAATACTCCGACAAATTTATGCACACCATTGTATTGTATTATATCCACATAACAATAGATTAACAATACAATACAATTGAGAACGACGCAATACAATAGAATACAATACAATGGTGTGCATAAATTTGTCGGAGTATTGGACAAGTATGGCTTTGTCATTTCACATTGTTGTTTTGCAGAGGACGGCAAAGTAATGTACAAAGATTCAAAACGCACGTGCACAGCCATTGTTCTGCATGTTAAACCTTTTGTTTAGTGACATTCTCGTTGGCGTCGCCGTCGTGGTTTGCTAAAACTCTCCATTGGCCCCGAAGGCGAGAACTCCCATATTAAAAGGATGGAGGGGCTCGTTGAAAAGAACCCCTAAGGGGTACCAAGATCCTGTTTTGTGAGCGTGGCATGATTGTTTTTTTTTTTCACCCCTAAGATGTACAAATTCTAAAACAACACACTATCTCCGGTCATATGTTTTCTGCTCAATACTCTAAGAAGATACAAAAGCTCCGGCTGTGGATCTTTTGAGGCTGAACGCACTAAGAGGTATCAAAACCGCTTTTTAACCCATAAAAGGTACGACGAGTAGCACCCTCCTTTATATACTGGGAGTTTCCCCTCCCCCACGCCTCCCCCCCCCCCCCCCCCAGGGATATTGGTTTTTAACGACTGCAAAGGTTTTGGATGGTAAAAGTTCTTATAAACCCATACATACAGCGTCACACAAGAAATGTTCAAAATATAGATCTCAAACTTCTCTCAAATAATACCACAGCCATGCCCGTACAATAGAAAGGAGATTTTGTAGGACAGGATCGATTACACCCTTAAGGAAATTAGTAGAATTCTACAAATGATGCCATTTAATTGGCTGAGCTACTCTTACACTATCAGGAAACAGTATTCAATATTCAGTGGTCAGTGGAAATTGAATTTCCAAGAACACTCAGGGAAGGCAATGTGACTTTAAAAACAACAAACTTTTCAATGAACTGATGAGCTGCAAGGTTCAGACAACAATTTAATCCGTGCGCGCTTTTTGCTAAATCGTGAACTTAAACAATACTTTTAGAGAAATAAGTTTAAAGAAATTTAGTCAGAGTTCTTCTAAAACAATTAGATTATGAGTTCCTGATTTCTATGAGGTGACAGTTGATTCGGCCTTTTAATATTGGCTTCCTCAACGTTAACTAATCCTATTGTTGAAGACAATGCTCGGCAATTTCCTCGTGGACCAGTTTGAATATTCGATGAAGAGACAATACAATGTTCTCAAGCCTTTATTAAGCGTTTTGAATTACAGCATCCAACAAACAAATGAAAGCATTCCCTTACCTTAAGCTTTGCCTGTAGCTCTCTATCATATGGTACTCACAAGTTGCAAAAGCATCCCAGCTGCATCCTGTATGGTCGGAAAGAAGTGAAACATTTAAAATGTTAAATTGAAACTGAACTGAAAATAACTACTGAAATGCGTTAAAATTACCTTCCCGGCCCGGTGCAATTTTATTGATATCAGGCCTTTCCCGGCGGAGCTAAGGGGTCTCTGAAGACAAGGGATGGGAAGAGCTGTGGTGCACGCTGTGGTGCGAAAAGTTTGACAAATAAATAATTCCAACATTAAAATGGATGTTTAAAATTTTAGCTCCAATAAAAACAAATCAGGTATTGTTCAAGGCGGTGTAAGGTTACAATCTGGTTCCTCAGTTCAAAAAGGTCTAATCACGAAGTTGAAGTTTGCAGTTTTTAAAACCTCTCATTACTTTGCCGAGAATAGTTAATGGAGAATTTACGACCTTGAATACATTCAAACATTAAAAGAAATAGTTCGAAGAATATGTAAAATGAAACCTTCGATATATCGTACTTCCATCTTATTATATTTTGACGACTTCTGTATAGAGAAGTTACAATACTAGGGGATCAAAGTAACTTCACATGACATTTAACAGAACGAATTATGGAAAACACTCTACTAGGGAAAAGATAATTAAAATCTGGAATGAAATACTAGCATAACTACCTAATACACTTACTGTCTCATTTTAACACGGGAAATAAAGCCATCATATAACGAAAGGCCAAGGGTCTGGCAAAATATGTCCGCTCTATCGAGGTTTCGTTATATCAGTCGAGTTTCTTTTCCATATTTTTTACTATTACTGGGGCAAAGAATACCGTCCTTTATACCGAGGACTTCGTTAAATAGAGGTTCGCTAAATCGAGGTTCCACTTTATCCGAAAAGGGGCACAAGTTACATATGGCATAGCACAAGAGGTGAATTCAACGCATCAATGGTCGCGGTAAATTTTAAATTGGCCAAATTTCAAGAGAATTGATAGGTAAAATCAATTCAGCTACCGAACTTCAGTCATTACTGTGACAGCTTGTAGTCCTCTATTAATTTGTCCTATGCTCATAAGCTCAAATCTGGGACACACTGATTACTCCACGTAGATAAATTCAATGTTACCCATGGCTGTGGTAGTTCACGCAGACTGTAGGGAAGATATTTGTTTACAAACATTGTTTTTGAGATTTAAATGTTCAAAGCGTTAAACAAAGGAATTCTTTGTTTCAGTAGTATCACAATAATCTAGGAGGTCTATGTGATGAGAAAACACCCTCGTTAGACCTAAGATTAACATGGCTCACGGCAGTTGTTTGACAAACATACATCGAGGGATAACGACTAAAACAAAAAAAGACATCAACGTCAAGTGAAGCAAACTCACCATTATGACGACTCCAAAGAAAACACTTCACAAGAAAAACGCAGTACATTGTTGGCAGACGACGTCCTTTTATGTGTAACAACTAAAAATTATTCAGAGAAAGAAATAATGCCGATTAAGCTCTGTCCATATTGTAATCTAATCGCTCGTACGTAGAATGCAAGTTACTCGAGGCCCTAAACTAAGTGACTCTAAAATTATCTTGTCGAACGTAGTATTCGAATCTCCAAGCGAAGGAAAACGTAGAAACTAGCAATATAAACTTCATGCTATATAAAGGAATTCCTACCTTTCGAAATGGCGAGCAAGACCAAGCACGTATACGGTTCTCTCGCTTCTTGACGCGAGAGACGTTCGGCCGAATTTACAATTCAACATGTTAACCTTCAGCGGCCAATCTGGGAATGTCCCACACCACACTTTAAGTGAGGCCAGCGTTGTTTAAGGATGAAAAGTAGCATAAATAGAGGCTAGAGAGGCTGTTTTTCTCGAACTGAATTTGTTCATTCGCTTCTATCTCCAAAGCACGACAGTTGAAATATTAACAAATTTGCATTTCAAATCTGGCGCCAGGTATGCACTCTTTTTGGGATGTCACGCCAGCGTTGCGTGACATCCCAAAAATTTGCTGAGGAGACTACAGGTATGGCGACGTATATATGAGGTATTGTTTCGACTGACCAATCATGGCATTAAGTCATAAGGCTCTTGTGACTTGATCAACAAAATAACTGAAAAATAAACAAAAGTAGATTTCTCAATAGGCAGCACAAAATGCCTTGAAAAGATGCATGTAGTATTTCCTCGGGAACATGCAACCTGTGTCTATCTCCGATGCTGAAATCCGGACGGCAATGACACACAGATGGCACAAAACTGGACACTTAGAGGAGTACCAAAATGCAAGAATCATAGCAAGAAATCGCGCCTAAGTGGCATGAATGTAGTAGTTATTTCTTGCTTTCGTTCTATTTTTCACCGTTGAGAGAACTTGTGGGTTTAATCCTTTGCTGCATGCTGTATGAATGCAGGGATGTCATAACATATCTCAACCTCGTTCCCAGGGTCTCTCATCTTATCGCCCTAGGCGGTAAGATGAGAGACCCTGGGAACGAGGTTGAACATAATTCTTGAGAGAAATATCCGACAAGCGCGTATACAACCTATGATATCCCTTCCTGATTCCGAGTTTTGTTTAGACAGAAAAACGCGGCCATTTGTGTTTCAATGGATTTTCATGAAATTCCCATTGAGCGAAAGTCTATATCAGATTAGGGTAGCACAGAAAAAAATATTTACGTCCCCAAACATTTTATGTATAACTTTATTGATGGCTGGCTCTTGAGAGCTATGTTAGAATGAAGCGCGGGGGTGAAAAAAACAAACCAGAAGGGAATTGACAGTTAAAACGGAAATGAAAAGGAATCTTTTATATTCAAAGCAAGTTCTCTAAGAGACGTAAGCCATAAAACAACCAAAGAAATCTTGAGGGTGACCGTGCGGGATCATTCGGGACAGTCCCGGTCTAATACTGGGAGAGTATTGGACCGGCAATGGAGCAATCTGATTGGTTGTTTTTAGTTATTGGCCCTCTGAACTAACTTAGTCGTGTGATAAATATTTGCCGTTGCTGATTGAAGATATGAACTAATTTGGAGGGAGTAACATAATTATTTTGACCTGCTGTTTTTGCCATAATATTTTACCCGCCAAACACAACATTTGTGTCTAGTTTCAACTACATCAGTGATTTGAGCTGTATCACCTCCGGCCTGGTTCTCTCATAAACAAGTTCTTATGTTGGTTGCAAAAACTTGTTCCACGAACATTTCTCACGAAGGGTTTTAAGGGATTTGTCGCAGACTTGTTTGAATTCGTGAGACAAGTCGCAGGGACCAAATTGTGGACACACACACGGAGAGACTTGTTCCCGCGACTTGCTGTGGCGGGGACTTCCTTGCATACGGCTGGGGCGCCTGAAATAGGACACCAATATGATTCAGCAGGCCGGAAAAACTATACTGTCCATATGTCAATGTATGTTTTAAAACAGGAGACGCGTTGCAGTTGAGCAACTTTACTTACTGAATATTCAAGAAAAGGAATTCATAATTCCAAGAGCCATATCGGATTGTAAAAAGTGAAAAACTATGAAAAATGTCGTGTTTCCAAGCTTTTTTTTTGGCGCCAAATATAAGTCGCCCGCGTGCGTCCGGCAACTCACTCATTGTTCGTCGAGCATCGCCAGGTAGGAAAATAGTGTTGTCCCTAGTCAAATAAAACCCAGAATTCTCGAGTTAAGTATTATATAGCAACTTTGGCATTGTCTTCATTTTTGTTGGCTGCGAAGACCATTATCGTGTCGTTTCTGTAGGACAGTTCGGTTTTGACGCAGTCGCCGTATGCAAGCTCGTGCGTGCCGTGCCGACCTTAAAGAAGCATCCACGTGACCTACATTTGCGCACACAATTGATGGTAAACGAGTTCAACAAGATATTTTAAGGACCATCTTTTAATGACTACAATATAAAAATGAAAGTTTAAACAGCACACGCCCATGAGCACTAATAGTACTGTGATGGAAGCGGTCCTATAAAGCTAAAAGGTAAAAAAACACTGAAAAATGTAATACTTGCAAAACTGGATATAAAAATCACACGTGAAAATTGCATATAAAATCTACAAATTAAATGAAAAACTTCCTCGACCAGGATCTAAAAAAATCTAGGATTAATATTTGCAAGTAAGCTCAGTATTACAAATGGAATCACCCAAACAAGAGAACTTTTACGGCCAAACTCCAGTCTCATTTTTGGGAATTCAACCGATGAAAGTCTGTTCGTAGTACTAAGTAATATCTATGCGGTTGGCTGTGGATACAAGTATAGCGGTTTCACTCTAGAATGTCTATACATGAAAGATTTCTCCGTCGTCTAAGATTTTAGTTAAATATTTAACTGCCCCACAAGTCTAATCTAATCCCGGGGGGGTGACTCCCATGTAAAAAGGATGGGGCTACTCGTGAAAAGAATCTCTAAGAGGTACCAAGATCCTGTTTTGTAGACGTGGCTTGAGATTTTTTTCACCAGGGAACAACAAAAAGGTACCGCCAAAGCTCCCGCTGTGGGTCTTTTGAGGCTGAACACCCTAAGAGATACGACAAGCACTTTAAGCCGGGGGGTAAACATGAATAGGTGTGAAATTTGAAGTGATATAAAAAAGGAAATTGTTAGGATTAAGATGGGTTGGAAACACTACCAGACAGTTGACCCCCGCAAAAGAGAGCCCCAGGTTGCTAGGGGACTCGTATCCGTCTACTTATTCTTCACTTCAAATTTCAATTTTCCAAATCCATCAAATCTTCAACATTTCATATTTTCCTCGAATTTAACCTATCCTTTGAGAAAAAATATCTCTTTCCACAAAATTACACAAAACCGCCAAACAGTGGTTAATGAGATAAGCAGAGAGATTAAGTGTCGCTTGAAACGTGACCGAGATATTGGCAGAAAGGCCGTGTTAAGCGACCTCAAAACAGCCTTCACGTGTACCCCCGCCTTAACCCCTAAAAGATACGATGAGCACCCCCGTTCTTGTTATATGCGAGTTCCCCCCGGACTTTAAGTGTCTAAATATCTAACTAGTTGTTAGGTCCGTTGCTCTGTTCATTTCCATTCCAGTACATTTGATTTTCGAGTTGATTGACGACTTCAGCCGATGCCCAAGTGAAATTCATGGGGATCATCCTGAGCCGCTGCCGCTCTACTGCTCGACGCTGGCACCTGTTAAGAAACGAGACTATAAGAGGCCAACAAACTAACACTCCAATCAATCAATCAATCAATCATTCAGTCAGTCAAATCAATCAATCAATTTCACAAGCAGTACCTAGGAGCCTAGGAGCTAGTTAGCTTCCTAAAAGAGCGTACTATAAAATTGGAATATGTTAAATGAACAAATGTTAAAAATTAAGTTCTGTGCTAAGCGCATGATTAAAAATAATACAGGAAAGCTAAGTAATACATTCTATTAATACAGATGTCTCTCTATATAGCATTATTGAACAATCCAGTAGCGCTAGACAAGTTATGTGGAGGGTCAGAAATCGTCAACCACGGTGTTGAAGGGAACCGTTCTCGTCCCTCGAGGGAGCGAACCTCGGTGAACAAAGATACAGCAAGCTTTAACCAGTTCTAATTTGATTTTGAAAGTCCACGATTTATGAACTCCCGCTAAAATCATGCCTTACAATCAAACGTGCGTACTCTGAACAGGCTAAAAATTCTTAGTGTTGAGCTAAGGGATCTCGATCTAAAAAATGTGAAAAGGAATAAAAAAACTGATCGGAAAGTCGATAATTCAACTAGTCATCATAGATTACAAGAAATATGGAGGGAAATGGATGCTGGAGACGAAATACCGCTTTATAAAGACATCCATTGAGTGAACTTCACAACATCGTTTCAAGGGTCTTTTCTGAGGAAGAAGAGAGACACTGGGGACAAGTTTGGTACTTCATTGACCTAATGAAGGTCTTCCCGCAGATCCGAAGAGGAAAGAGAAGAAGAAGTATGGAAGAAATACGTACCAGGATGGGATATCGTGTACACGAAGTTAGCCGCTTTCTGGTTGCCTCCACACAACATCGATCCACTGGCACACATCGTTTCACTGTTGCCCTCAAAACACTGGTCTGATGAGCCGTGCTTGTCGTAATCCGTGTGGCTGCTGTGCACGCAAAGCCCTGAAGAGAGGTTTAAAATAACAGAAAAGATGATGTTATTCTCACCATTGACAGTCGTACAAGTGTCACGTTCTACTGAATGAAAAGGTACCAAATGATAAGGAACAACCGGCAGTTTGTGTGAGACAACCACAAAGACAAAAATGTCCAGTAGTTAGCTATAAACCCTTTCACACTCATTCGACCGTGTATTCTCATGTCTTACTTAATTATTTGTTTCATTAGGTTCTCACCGAGTTCCCTAACGCCAAAATACTGCCATCCATTTTCGTTTGCCTTTCTTGCGCATTTGCGCAGAAAGTCTGGGAATTCGGCTTCGTAGTCCTCACATGACTGCGGGAGCAGACTTTTACCAAAGTTGGGCAACTCTGGCGCCAATTCATTGTAGAAAATATCTGGCAGAGCAAGATCCGTTGCTTCTTCTTTGAAACAACCCTCAGAAGTGATATGTATATCACTCGGAGCATCCTCTGAAGAAAAAGTAATAAGCAACAAATAAATAGGAAAAGAAATAAACAAAAAGACAGATAAATAGGCATACAAGCAGACTCACAGACAGACTGACAGACAACAGACAAACATGTACAGATACATGCATGCATACATACACCAATAGCCAGACAGACAGACAGATAGATAGACAAAAAAATCATATAAATGAGCCACATTATCAATAGGCAATGCTGCTAAGTGACTGGTGCATGCCCGAGGAATAGTTTTCTATATACATGTAAAAATCTTACTTATTCTGTAGACGTAGTTCACGAAATGTGTTCCGGAGCAGAAGTTGCTTTGTTCAGTGCACGTTTGGTAACACGGGTCAATGCAGCCGCTTTCCAATGCAGCCGCTTTCGCTGAAACCATCCCTATAATATTGCATGTCATCATCTCCCCCACTCCAACACTCCCCTGTAACACACAAATGTTTCATAAACTCATTGATTAATTAATTAAATGATTAATTCATTCTTTCATTCTTTCATTCATTCATTCTTTCATTCTTTCATTCTTTCATTCTTTCATTCTTTCATTCTTTCATTCTTTCATTCTTTCATTCTTTCATTCTTTCGTTCTTTCGTTCTTTCGTTCTTTCGTTCTTTCGTTCTTTCGTTCTTTCGTTCTTTCGTTCTTTCGTTCTTTCGTTCTTTCGTTCTTTCGTTCTTTCGTTCTTTCGTTCTTTCGTTCTTTCGTTCTTTCGTTCTTTCGTTCTTTCGTTCTTTCGTTCTTTCGTTCTTTCGTTCTTTCGTTCTTTCGTTCTTTCGTTCTTTCGTTCTTTCGTTCTTTCGTTCTTTCGTTCTTTCGTTCTTTCGTTCTTTCGTTCTTTCGTTCTTTCGTTCTTTCGTTCTTTCGTTCTTTCGTTCTTTCGTTCTTTCGTTCTTTCGTTCTTGCGTTCTTTCGTTCTTTCGTTCTTTCGTTCTTTCGTTCTTTCGTTCTTTCGTTCTTTCGTTCTTTCGTTCTTTCGTTCTTTCGTTCTTTCGTTCTTTCGTTCTTTCGTTCTTTCGTTCTTTCGTTCTTTCGTTCTTTCGTTCTTTCGTTCTTTCGTTCTTTCGTTCTTTCGTTCTTTCGTTCTTTCGTTCTTTCGTTCTTTCGTTCTTTCGTTCTTTCGTTCTTTCGTTCTTTCGTTCTTTCGTTCTTTCGTTCTTTCGTTCTTTCGTTCTTTCGTTCTTTCGTTCTTTCGTTCTTTCGTTCTTTCGTTCTTTCGTTCTTTCGTTCTTTCGTTCTTTCGTTCTTTCGTTCTTTCGTTCTTTCGTTCTTTCGTTCTTTCGTTCTTTCGTTCTTTCGTTCTTTCGTTCTTTCGTTCTTTCGTTCTTTCGTTCTTTCGTTCTTTCGTTCTTTCGTTCTTTCGTTCTTTCGTTCTTTCGTTCTTTCGTTCTTTCGTTCTTTCGTTCTTTCGTTCTTTCGTTCTTTCGTTCTTTCGTTCTTTCGTTCTTTCGTTCTTTCGTTCTTTCGTTCTTTCGTTCTTTCGTTCTTTCGTTCTTTCGTTCTTTCGTTCTTTCGTTCCTTCGTTCTTTCGTTCTTTCATTCTTTCATTCTTTTTATTCTTTCATTTATTCAGCCAGTCAGTCAGTCCGTCAGTCAGTTAGTCAGTCAGTCACTCACTCACTCCCTCGCTCACTCACTCCCTCATTCAAGCATTCTTTCGTTTTTCCATTCATTTCTATTTTTTACAAAAAAGGCTGTACTTAATTATGGAAGTAAAAAAAATACATCACACATTATGGACCATAAATCGATACAAATTAGAAAATTAATATCCTTTAGAATACAATCAAGCAAATTAAAAACAAAGATTTACATTGAGACTTCGCTGTGGGTCATTACGTAGATTGACTGATAATATAAAATACGGCTCAAATAACTATTAATAATTAGCTGATAACCGAGATTCCAGTCGGTCTAATTCAGACTGTCTACATTTACCAAATACTTACAAGTCATTTTTTGTTATATGTAATGCTGAAGATCAAGACAAAATCTTCAGTACATAGGGCTAAGGCTAGGGCAAGGCTTAAGGCTAAGGGTATTACTCACTCATTAACTCATTCATTCATTTCGGAAGCACTCTTTCGTTTATTCATTCATTCTTTTCTTTTTTTTTATCAAAAGGCTGCACTTAAGAAGCAGAAATAAATACATCACAGCTCATGGACTATAAATCGATCATAATAAGAAAATTAAAATCCTTTAGAATACAATCAAGCAAATTAAAAACAATGATTGTCATGGAGAATTTGGTGTGGGTCATAACGTAGATTGATTAAATTTATTCAATTTTGAGAACAGATTAATTCAGTTTGCATATGTATCTCCCTGTTTGAGACACTAGTTTCCTACTTTAGAACTGTCCATCATAAAGTTTTCATCAGAATGCCGTAAACAATTCTCACTTACCATAGAACTGCATGCCGAAGATTGTATGATTCCGTTCTTTAGCTGCCTTTGCACATCTGCAGGCGAACTGGGGCATATATTCTTCCCAGTTTACCCAGTCAATTTCTGTTCCACTGAAGTTATCAATGGTGGAGTCCCGATCGTTGAAGAGATAATCTGGCAGTGGTCTGGCATGCTCTATATGGCGATCTCTATAACAGCCAACCTTCTCAAAAGGGACATCGGGACAGCTCGTGTCCACTGTGACAAGAGAAAGAAACTAGACATTAAATGAATTTTTCCGCGTAGTCTGTAATTCTCTCAGCTAGTCTAATGAAGTGTATGGAAACAGTAAGAACAGATCGATCAGATCAGATCAATCAATCAATCAATCAGTCCTCCTTTTCCTACATATTTATTTATTTATGTCCTTTTTACTTTGCTCTTCCTTGCAGATATGGGAAAGGGGGAGGGATGAAGAGCGACTTCGCTTGCATTTTCCGTAATTAAATGAAATCCAAGCCACACTGTTACAACATGGCAAGCAATCATTTCTGCTTTAGCCCGCGGGTTCATCAACTCATCATGCGCAGCATCTATATCTATGTCCATGCATCTATATCCATGCATCCATCTATTGACATTTACAGGTCAATAATTTAGTCTTACTTTACATAAAGTTGTACTGTTTGGGATAGTACAATTGAAACACAGATTCTTTCCTTTTCCATGGAAACGGTCCATATGGCAAAATACCGACCAAGAAAGAACCAACCATAACGCTCGGATTTACCTCAAGACAACTTTGCCATATAATAAATCTTATTAACTCTATTGACACTAGATGGGACAGTACCCACGCAGACTTCAACCGTCAACAGCGTTTTCAATATTTAAGTAAATGAGTTGTTCTGATGATTATTTAATATTTTAAACATGATACTTACATATCTGGTACACCATGTTGCGATTACGTCCACCCACGCAACAATCCGATTGACAGGGGTTGTAGTCTTGTTCAACGCAGTCACCCTCAGCAGAACCATGCTTTTCAAAGTCTACCTGACTGCTGTTACCAGCCCAACACTCTCCTTGTGTAAAAAAGGTATGATTCAAATTAAGTACAGACGAGAAAAGACCTGGGATGAACATCATCATCGCCAGTAGGCGATGAAACCCCTTCAATTTCAGTGGCTTTGAGCCCGGGCCCCGTTTCTCGAAGGTCCCGAAAAGTTTTCGTACCCGAAAAGCCATAGCAAAATCTCAAACCTTATGATTACAGAGCTGTTTTATTCACATATTATTAATATAAACAGAGGTTCGCTTCACAAAAGAAGTTTCAGGCGTATACACTTCTCCGCTTTTAGTTACAGATGAACTAAAAATGACTTTACGGGCCCGAAAAGTTTCAGGGGCTTTCAAGAAACGGGCCCCAGCTGGGCCTCTGTAGCAGAAAGAGTGTAATCTTTTAAAAAGCCTTTTTTCGGACAGGAACTTCTTATTATCGGTACGTAGGAGTTTGGCATCTCAACAAAGGTCGGTCTTATATTTGAATAAAAACTCTATATAAGTACATTTGTGACAATAGCGTATGGTAAAACGCTCTAATTAGAACGAGAAGACAGACAAAACAAGTTCTTCACTCATCAAAAGAACATAGAAACTTTCTGAGTGACAAAGTACAAGACAATCCCTGGAAAAGGGTGGATTATAATAGGGTCATGTAGCAGTTCTCCTTAGGTGTCACATGAATGGCTAACCACTAACCCAACAAAAACAATGCCCCTATCCCTAAAACTGCTGCTACAAGCTGCCACAATAACAAAACAATAGCAGCTTATGAGAGCTGCTACACTCCTGGTATAATACAAGGAGGAAACAAACGTTAACCTTCGTAAAAGCCCATTGGCATGGCATTTGGCTAATAAGAGTTAAAGTTACCGTAGAACTGAAGGCCAAAAACGTCGTATCCTAGCTCTTTGGCCCTTTGTGCACAGCGGCAGACAAGTGCTGGATAATAATTGTTCCAGTTATCCCATTCAATCGTTCTCCCACCGAAGTTCCTCCTGAGGCTAGGATCACGCTCCTGGTATATATAGTCGGGTAGAGCTCTGTCGTTCTAAGCATTTAACAGGTGTACAATGATTATTTCATCTACATATATTATAATGTGTTTAATTTAACCAACCTAATTCGTAATTCGTAAAGTCATGAACCAACCTAATAATTTACGAACATTTCCGAAGAGTCCTAGCTATTTCGTAGCCCTCGGTGTCTGTGTCAAAACGAGCCATACATGAGCTAAATAGGTATTTGTCACTCTTAAGGGTTAGCAAGAGTTTTTGAGCTAACTAACTCACTTGCTAACGAGAAAATCACAGAAAAACATTATATACTTTGTCATGATGTTATATCTGTCGGTTTGTGATATAAGTGTTGATTTTAGCAATAGACAGGAGTTATAAGTCAGCTAATGAAATCTTTCAATGTATTAAAGAACGCACTCTCGAAATCTTTGATTACTGCTAGTTAGTATCCTATAGTGTCTATTGGAGATTCATGGAAGCACTTTTTTCTCTCAGGCTCAAGACGTTAAAGCTTGTTACTTGATTTCTTAAAACGTTAAAACCTATTACTTCATTTCTAAAAACTACTATTATTGCTTTTACCCGATCGTCTTTGAAACATCCTTTTGCCTCGAATTTAACACCACAATTAGCGTTACAGTTGTTACATAATCCAGTGACATCAGCTATAAAGAAACCTTGGACAAGAAAAAAAAAACACTAAGTCTAGTTCTGTTCATTTAACTAGTTTCTTGTTTCCAAATACTTAACCAGCTAATTTGATAAGATCAGAATTATATTGTGGCCGAACCTTGGTACGGTATCGTACCAAACAGGTACGATTGGACCTGGGTCATTAGGTATTTATTAGCAGAAGCATTTACTACTGAGATGCAAACAAAAGGTATTTACTTAATGGCTTGGTACGATAAGATTAAATCTTTTTTTACTGTTCTTTTAAGCCATACTAAGTGTTTGTCATTTCCTTATGAATGAACTCGATTATTGCTTACCACAATTGGTTATCTTATGTATGTCTTTTACTTACAACAGACATGGCTTCTATTCGACAAGAAATGGCATATTTTCGGGGTTAACCACAGCTGAACAACAACTTTAAAAGCAGTATGAATGGCCAGAGATTAAAGAGACAAAACTTAAAAATAGATTTCATAACTTCAGCCGACTTACTGAAAAGCGCCAGCCAGAACTGTATGGCCAGTGAATTCATTTTCAATGCCAGTTCACCTCCTGTGCAAAAAAGCAATAAAAATATCTCAACTCAGCAGCATTCTTATGATGATTTAGAAAGAATTGATATGGATAATCAAATGGAAACGAGAAGAGCAAGACGAAAATGTCACACACAATTCTGCTAAGTAATTGAAATTACTTCCCAATTAATGTTTTACGAGAGCTCTGGGAATTTCTTATGATATGAAAGAAAAGCAAATTACAAATTCAACAGTTCTTGTGTTCACCCTTAGTTTCATTTAGTCCCAAAATTATCCCATCATCTTTATCATCGATTTCTATGTTTTTGATTTGACCATGATCGACTTTTATGTGTTGGAATCGTTTTTTAACTTTATATAACCGAGAAGTCTTCGAGAAAGCCATGGGTTTGTTTTAACTAACCAATTCCAGGGTTCTGCGCAATAGCTTAGCCATCGGAGGTACCGCTACCGTGCTACATGTGGAAAGGAACGAACCCCTCCTTGAATTTTGAATGCAATAAAACATGTTGCAAAATTATTAAGACAAGCAAAATTATTTTGCATTCGAATAGATGGCCTTCGGCTTGCTCTACAAGATGAGATATTTTGTTGTTGGTAATGTGATCTCAGAAAGTCAGAAAATAACCTGATGCAACAGTAATCTACGGAGAGCAGAAAGCCGGCACCTTTCTGCAATGCTGTTCAAGAAGACTGCAAACCACGAAGAATTCGTTCTTCTCGCCTTTCATCTATCGACAGTAGGCTGCTTTACCTAAATAAGCTACCAAAGGAAGCTTGTCAGGAAGAAATCCAATTGATTACATGGCTATTGGTAATGATCTGCTTAAATGAAATCTTAATGTTCGTTACAACATTTTCAGAAAAAAAGCAAGACTTCCCGTTTAGCACATGAGCCATGCAGTAAGGCAAGTTCATCGATCGTTCATTTCAGTGATATTTTTCCGAAAAGCATTTGGCTATTAACTGTAGCGATCACGTTTGATAGTTTTCTTGGAAAGATATGTGGCCGATTCTCACAATGTTATTAGGATAGAATGCTATTTTACTGACTTACCGGATTTCTTATTTCCTTCTTGAAATTCTTGAATATCCTTCCAGCAGAAACAGGTGTCTCAGTTGAAAATGGTTCCCTGCAGCATCTCAATATATAGTTTTCCGGGGTCTTCAAATTATTCTTTCAACGTGAACTTTTCTTTGTTTACCATTGACGCACAGGAAAAACATCATTAATGGCCTAGACAAATTAATTTTCAGAAGACGCCAGTTTGGTCAAAAGGGCTTGATATTGGCCTCGTTCTTTTTTTGCCTGTTTATGAACCTCGACTCCGTCTCGGTCCATAAACTCCCAAAAATGGAACTTGGCCAATATCCAGCCGTCTTGACCAGACAAGCTTGGTCAATAACCCATATATATTGCTTTCGTATCAGTCTGACTGTTCAATATTTGTGTTCCTCCACGTGATGGTCTGAGTTCGATATTCACGTTTTTAAAGCTATCATCGCTGTCCCCGACTTTTTCGCGGTGAGTGTGGAGTCGTTTCCGCAAACCAGTATTCCATATATGGTACAGCGGTTTGATCGACGGAAGTCTATTGCCGCAAAGAGCGACTTGAAAATGACGCGACAACGTCACCATTTACTGAAATGCATCTCGTGTTGACGCATTGTTCTTTGTTTTGTAAATTACATGAACGGACTTCAAAACTTTTAGTGCACCGCCCGCGAAATTCCTGTGGTCAGTTGGACACAATTCAAAACATACGAGAAGTGTATTTGCTTCTCGGCAGGCAGCACACCTGCAACAATGGGCCGTGTAGCATAAACGCGCCAAACAATCCGCTAAATAAAAGTACAAGAGCTTTGAATCCTGCTTTGGACTCTAGTCCGTGTATAATTCGTTGTCTCTTATTTACAGTACATGTTGTCTGAATGTCTTGAATCTCAAACAGAAACCCCAGCAGCCTTGGAATGTTGTTCACTGAGTCATGTATATGACTGATTATTTTTGGACTTCCACACTTTTTGGACTCTTGGCAGTAGTGGGAGACTGTTCATCAGCCTTAAGCTTTTAGAAATGACAATGTATATAATAATAATAATAGTTCATTTATATAGCGCGCACATTAATTTTTTACTCGAGGCGGCTATATACAGCTGTATCCTAGATAATCTTGTGTTTCAGTTGACTGAGATAAACTAAATTGTAACAACATTTTGAAATGACTGCAGATGGACTCTACTGAACACTTACTGTAGCTCTAACTTTGTAAGTCAGTTGCAACAGATGTCATAATGTACTCTGTCTTGGTCAACTCCGTTTCTAAATAGTTCTAAATTTTGTTTTGTAAACAGCAGCATGTTGTAGCCTTCCTTTTCCTGATAACTACAGTGAAGATGGATAATTTTATTCTTCTTGGGAAATCTAGCCAACATGTTCAATCCAGGCCCATAGTCTTTTAAATGAGCAGACATGTAGACAACTGAATCTTTTGTGCTCACCGAAGGACCTTAGTATACGTGTTTGGCGGAGATAAAAGATGGCGTAGCTTGAGATCTTGATTGCTAATTATATCAGCAAAAAGCTTAAGTGAAATAGTGCTACGGTAATCTGCAAGGCTGCACTAGGTTTGCTATACCAACATAGCGTCCCTTTAGGACAGAGAGGGAGAGATAACCATTAGCACACGCCTCTGTAGACCAACTAGTAATTTAGCATTTGCTTCACTGAACGTATATTGGCTGGTTCTGGTCAAATCTTTGCTCGTAGTTTTCCTTTGTATTTCATTGAAAAGTGTCTCCAGGCGGATTGACAGTAATATATGTTCAACAGTCATTGTTCACTTCTATAGGCTTGATTGTAAACTTAAGTATTTCAGTGGATGTTTGAGATCAATCAATATATTGTCTGAGTAGACAGACGATTTCAAACCGGAGTTTACATTGAAATGTTTCTTCTATTTAAATCTGAGGTTTCATCATCGGTCTCATTTTCGTTTAGTCATTTTTATCGTGTAATTTTGTCATCCAGAATATTGTTTTTGGAGTCATCTTAATCAGTTTTTCATGTATTACATTTGTGTATGTACAAAATGAAACTATTTTAAGCTTGATGTTTTAAATAAGGAACAGCAAGTGTTGTATTGTCTTGAACACTGAAGGTGCTTAGTTCATCGCATTCCTCCCCATAGCCCAATTTCGATATATTAAAATTCAGTCTAAAACAAGCACGAGGCTCGTGGGAATAAACCCCACAAACTCTGTAGTTATTCCCACGAGCCTCGTGTTTAGGTCTATTGTTTTAGGCTGAATTTTAATATATCGAAATTGGGCTATTACATTTTATTTTTCGGTTTACTTGACATGATATACTTTGATACTCTTAGAATGAGGTATATTACTTGCTCAAAACACTCATTTTATATAATTGTGCTTGTTGTCTAATCATTCTGCAGTGAAATGAAAACAAAATAATTCTAACTAAGTGCATTTACCTTAATGGAGCGTTTTCAAAAAACGTAAAATAACTTAATTAGGTGACAACGTCAACGAGACCAAGTACCATGGCCCCTTCCATTAAAAGCTGTTTGTTTGACTCGTTTATGTTCATGAAGCGTTTAAAAAAAATCTAAATTATACTTAATTTGTTGACGACGTGACCATTTCCCATGACCCCTTCTATTAAATAGGTTTTTTGCTGACGCATTTTTCCTTTGTTCTTGGGAATCAACTGACGTGAAAAAGTTCAGTCCTTGAAATTCCTGTGGTCAGTTGGATGGCTGTTTAAAGCCACAATTCAAAACATACGAGGAGTGTATTTCAAAATCAACGGACATTTAAAACTATTCAGTGGCCAACTCTATCACAATGAATTCGTTTTTTTGTTCCATTCTTTTATTTGGAGAACGGCGGAATAATAAACTAGTTTCCGAGGCAGTTGAAGGACACTTTAGGCTGATTATAATTATATTTCTCCTTCTCCTTAGCGCTTCGATCTTCCTGTCTCTCTACGTACGAGACATAATTATGTCGCCTTATTTAGCGAGAGCAATGGCGGACACATCTGTCGATGAGTGTTGTGAGTAGGTTATCGTTAACAACCACCGCCTTCTGCGCTCACGAAGAGAAAATAAGTGTATAATGTTTTGGCTCGTGTTTGCTCCCTTTATATTTTACATTTTTTCTCGTTTATCTGTGTTTGCAGTGTTTGAGCTGCGTTTTCTCTCTTGGTCGATACTGCCGACCCGCAACAATGGGCCGTATTGCATTATCACACATTTTCATCTATATCTACTTATTTAAAACAATCTGCATTTCAAAAAACGTTTCTCTAAAAGCTTTAAGATGTGAGGAGTACACGGTTGACCGGTCAAGCAACCCTACTAGGTAAACGAAGAAAGAAACCCTCTTTAATCCCGGTTTCAATGTTTGTAAATTGCCGAGCCATTAAAGCTAGTGCAACTTTGTTTTGACTCAAACATTAGTTACACAGGACAAGAGGGCATTACCCTCCCAAATAATATCAGCAGGCGCTTAATGTTTGTGTGGGACGAAAGCATTTGGATGGAGGTCATGACGAATGGGCCAAGCACAGCGGAGTAAATGGATTCCTGTCGCCATCGGCAGATAAGCCTGAGCTAGTTCTTTTATATTACAACTAAGTTGTGTGAGCAAATAAAACGTTGTAGATAATTGACAGTTTTCCCTCCATTTATTCTTCGACACCATTAAGGCATCAGTGTACCCCAAATATGATCATTTTTCCAAAAAAATGTTTTCTGCTTTTTCAGATAGATCTTATTGCAGTCTTTCATTTAAAAAAATTCTATGACAAAGGATTGATTCTAAGCAAAGTTATCAACGAAAAACGTTTCTTTCCATTAATTATCTCTAATTGATAGCTGTCAACACCCTGTCACGAAGTAATTAAAGATCACGTGACAGACGCGGTGTTGTGCGATTTTCGCACGTTTGTGTTTGTCGTCGACGTGCTGCTTCGAGTGTTTTCTAATTTGAAGACTATAATTTTAAAAGCTTATATCTATTTCATGTCGTCGAAGAAAAAACGCAAAAGTCCTTGTCCTTTTGCTAGTGCGAAGAAACCTTCAAAGAGGAAAAAGGGATCGAATTCATTCGATAAGGATCGAGCTGATGTGTTAGCGGCTAGTGATCGAGGTTCCCACTTTGAGCAGGAGAAATTGGCTGATGCTCTAGACGAGGAAGAGCAAAAAACATCGATGGGAGAACGAGACCGTTAGTGCTAGCCGGGCCTTCTAATCATAACTTCCTTGGCGCTTTCGCCGTTCGAAGGGGTAATTTCTTGATCTCGAAGGTTTCCTTTCTCTTTTTCGCTTTTTCCTTGTCTTCAGCATCTCTCAAGCTGTTTCGTTAGAAGGAATGTGAATCCACATTAGCTAGGGCTTTTAAAAAGTAGAAAACGAAAAATTGAACGAAAAGTATTCAGTCCTTACTAACCCTGTTGCGCGAGCGGCGGAAATCAAGTCTTGCAAAGGATATTTTCCGGGTTAGGTGGAAAATGAGGAGTGCGGAGTGTGGAAAATGCGGAGTGTGGAAAATGTAGAATACAGTCCAAAAATTATGTATTACCTGGGTAGTCAATTCTTTAGCTCTATTATTTTTATTAAAGTTTACTCCATAAATTAAATTACAAGTAAATTAAGTTATATTGTATGGAGAGGGGAACATCCAAAGAGCGCCCTTGACACCATGCGAGGGATGCTCCTTAGTAATTACAGTATAAATATCTAAAACATAAAAGAAATAATGAATAATATAAAATATCCATGATTCTAAAATGACAAACTTTGTGTACTAAATGTAGAACTACGTGTAAGTATTACTAAGAAAGGACATAACTTCGTGCTTAAAACTAGAAATACCAACAGTTTCTTTTATATCGAGAGAGCCATTTTTTCTTAAATCATAACCTACATTAAGATCTTTACAGAATAAAAGCCTATCAGAAAGATCTATGTTATAATGCCCATTAATTAAATTATATAAAAATACTACGTCCCTTATTGTAAATCTCCTATTAGATGGACTATGTAAGCTTAATTGGCTTAATCTAGTATTATAATCTTCACCAGACTTTAGGATAAATTTAGAATAGTCCTTCAGCCCCAATTCAAAGTCCATAAAGCCAGCGTCCAACCATGTTTCAGTTATTGCAATAACAGGAAAATGCTCTTTTAAAAGTAAAGTCTTTCAGTCGAGGACTTTATTTCTTAAACTTCTGGCATTAAAGAGAAGACAACGTAGAGAGTTTGATGACTTATTCCTATTAGAAGCATCAATTGATGGTATTGTTACCTCAGGCTCGAAAGTTGCACTTTCCTCCGCTGGTGGTATTTCGAAAAATGAGTCAGAGAATCGAGGTAAAGCACAGTCATAACATATCCATTCTTCATCGCTAGATGCCAGAGCTTGATAAATTTCGCTCTTCATTCCAATACATCGACAGTGCAGCCAGGACTCACAGTTATCACAGCGTAAACCTTTCTGGTTGCATCTTACCGACTTATTACACAATTTACACGGGTGTTTGTATTTTCTAGTCTGACCTTGAGTCGAGCTTGATAGCGACGAATTCTCAGCTGGGTTGGTTTCAACGTCTCCACTACATAAGAGTTTATACACAGATGAATTATATGCAGAGGTCCATTTGAATAATAACCTATTCGTCTAGAAAGATATCTCACTCGCTGTAGTCTACATTGTGTCACAAGATGGCCGCCACGTGGTCCAAGAAGGCATAACGATTCAGGGTCATATTGTTGGTTCAAAGGCGTCTGTAGAGCGTTTACAGAACCATTGAGGATAATCTTCGGTGAAAAGTTGCAACGGTTGTTATAATTTGTAGGTATATGACGTAGAAGATAACAAAATATTAAAAAAAGGCAAGAGCTCAGGTAAGGCCGACCGTTTGCCATGATGGTGACGTCTTGTGTTCTTGTGTCCTATTAAGCGGTCACCCTCGCTTAGTTTTTATTAAACACTCCGCATTTTCCACACTCCTCATTTTCCACACTCCTCATTTTCCACACTCCTCATTTTCCACACTCCTCATTTTCCACACTCCGCACTCCGCACTCCGCACTCCGCACTCCGCACTCCGCACTCCGCACTCCGCACTCCTCATTTTCCACCTAACCTATTTTCCGCCAGGAGCAACATTTGAGCTCGCTTTGTAATTGATATGAGCTCCATTGTTTTAGTAAAACAATCATTCACTTGGTCCATCGACAGGTCATAAATTTTCCGACATCTTATGTAATTATCTCATTACACCGGAAGAACGAAGTATATTTTCCTTCATATCTCGAAACGAAAATTTTAGGCGAGTGAAGGACACATTTTGAGCTCGTTTCCGGCGAATTTTCAACGTTTTTCGCTGAAATTTGGAGATAACGTTGCCCGATGATCAGGCAAAAAAACAGTGTCGGGGAATTTTTACTTTTCTGCTTCTCTCAAGACTATTTTAGTGAAGAGAATGGATGTTTTTTCAACTCTCAAAGTTTAACTGCGTGTCAGAAACAAACCAGATAAGTAATCAAAATTTCCCGACACCGTTTTTTAGAGAAAGGTGTCAAGAAGACATAGGGATATTAATCGCGTTCTCTCGCTCAAATCCAACTGGAAACGAACTTGATTATTGAACCTCTGTAATTCGAGAAATAGCGCGCTATGTTTGGGAAACATTTTTTACGTTAGTGATAAACCGTCGTAATCTACAACCATTAAGCTTTCAGAAAATATATACTTTAGTAGCGTTTGCGTCAGAGCGGCGCCAAAGAATGATGGTCATTTGGGGTACACTGATACCTCAGTGTACTCCTAAGTTAGGAGGGAAACATAACCTAAATTAAGCTCTGATATGAAAGTCGAGCGCCAATGATTATAGCACAATAGTCCACTGAAAAAAACAACCAAAACTGAACACAAATAATTTCGTCCACCACGATACACTGAAACTTTCATAGCTCAAGTAAATCTCACTGTGTGATTCGAGATCATCGCAATACCCCAAACCGTTTCAGCCTAAAATTTTTTTTTTCTTTGTATCAATGTTTAAACTGTGGAGAATTCTATTGCCCTTTATAAATAGATTTAGAGCATATGTTCTAATCCATAAACTGCACAAAAAGTCTTTCAGCGGCGCCCCTTATGGTCTAAGCGTTAGGGTTAGGGTTAACTAACTTAGTGCATATACCTTAATGAAGCGTTTTAAAAAAATTATAATAACTTAATTAGGTGAAGACGTCAACATCACCAAGTCCCATGACCCATGCATTGAACAGGAAGCGTTTTAAAACGGCATCTAAATAAACTTAATTTGGTGACAATGTAACCATTTACCTTGACCCCTTCTATCAAAATGTTTTACGTGCTGACGCAGTTTTTCTTTGTTCTTGGGTATGAACTGACGTGAAAACGTGCAGTCCTTGAAATTCCTGTGGTCAGTTGGATCACGATTTAAAATTTCAAAATCATTGACTATTCACTGGCCAACTCTTTCACAATGGATTCGGTTTTTGTTCCATTCTTATATTTTGGCGAAATAATCAACTTGTAAACTATAGGAAAGTGACGAGATTAAAGGACACTTTAGGATGATAATAATTATATTTCTCCTTGTCCTTAGCGATTCGATCTGTTTCTCTCCCTGTCTGTCTGTACGAGATATCAATTATGTCGCCTTAACCGGAGCAATTACGGACACATCTGTCGATGCGTGACTGTGAGTAGGTTATCGTTAACCTATCGTTAACTTCTGCGCTACTGATCAAGAGAATCACACAAACCTCTTCTAGGTGCTGCTACCATCATGGATAGTATCTAGGTCAGTTAGTCTCAATTCGAGCATCGCATTTTTGGTATCAAAACTAATCAATGAGATTATAGATTGCTACACTTGTTTTATCACCATAGGTTTATAATGTTGTGGCTCGGATTTGACCCCTTTATATTTTAATATGTTATCGTTTATTTGTGTTTGTAGTCAGGTGTTTGCCACACGTTTGTTCTCTTCGTACAGCACACCCGCAACAATGGGCCGTATAGCCAACACGCCAAACAAACCATCAAATAAAAGTACAAGATCTTTCAATCTTGCTTTGGACTCTAGTCCGTCGGGTCTGCATGCGTATGATTTCGTTGCCTTGTTATATATCATCTTATGTCTGTTATTTACAGTCAATGTTCACTAACTAGTGATCACAGCCTTGCATTGTCTAAATGTCTTGAATTTCAAACAAAAAACCCGGTAGCCTCATGTGGATATTATTGTTCAGTCATGTATGGTCATGTATGACTGACTCTTCGTGTTTTAAACTGCCATTTCTTGTGCTTGTTTCCCATCGACTGTCGGCAGTAATGGGAGACTGCATTAGCTTAATTACAACTGAATTTAGAAATGACTATGCCGGAAAATACAGCTGTATCCTAGATAATCTTGTATTTCAGTTGACTGCTGCTAAACTAAATTGTAACAACATCTTGAAGTGAATGCTTATGGACTCTACTGAACACTTCAGTTAAAACTTGGGATCATCATACTTTTTTAGAAAGTCACTTGCAGCTGATATCATAATGATATTCTCAGGAAATTTTGTTTTGTAAATTGCAGCATTTTTTAATTTTTTTTGATTTTTTTTGATTTTTTTTAATTTTTTTTATTACAAGTAGAGAGTTTATTTATTCCACAATTACTACTTTACAATTCCATTTTTAACTATTCTATAAATACAGTTTGATATATAACAAAATAAACTAAGACACCATATTAATTTAATTAAGGAAAGAAAATTGTCTGTACTTATCTATCGTCCTTATTTACTTGCAGATATTCGGCCTAGTAATACTCTTGTCTGTTTTAAATGTTAGATAAAATTTTTTCCTCAAATATCTTCCATTTTTCTTTAAACAGATTCGTTTTATTTAATTTGAAATAGACAAGCTTTTCAGTTTCATATTTAATTACCAAAATTCTTATGAAATGGCTCAAAGAAGGTAATATTTTTTTGCATCGACAGGTCCATAAAAAGGATTTTCCTAAAATTACTATATAATTAAATAGATCCATCTCCTCCTCAAAAAAAACAACCAAAACCTCGCAATATGTAAGCGAGAGGCTTCTGCAACTCTTGATTTGACTCAAAATTTTTTCATTAACCTCATGCCAAAATAAATTTGAAAAAGAACAACCAAACAAATATGGGGTATAGTTTCTGTTAGCTGATGACAGAAAGTACAGTTGGGATCCGAAATGTATCCTATTTTACACAAGCGGTCATTAGTAAACAGGATAAAATTGAAAACTTTGTACTGAAAGGAACGTAAATACGGTTCATTTGCAACTCTAACTGGCAGATGAAATGCCTCTGAAACTTGCTTGTCATCGAAGCTAAATTCTTTCTTTAACATGACCCATTTACTAGGCTTTTCCAATTTTTGTTTTATAAGAAGACAATAATAATCATGACACTTAAAACTTTCCAAGTCAAGCACCACCTTAAAATTAGGTAAAGTAACACGCAAATTCAAAGGAACAGATTGCCTTAAACCTGTCCATTCTAAAAAATTGGACTTTGTCAGTCCCTGACTTCTGAGAACATTAAAAGACTCGATATTCGACTTATCAAAAAGCAGATCATTTGTATATTTAATATTTATATTAAAATAATACTTATAAAAAATACTTTTACCATCTACTTTTATTTCTTTGTTGTTCCCTTTTACTTTGTCATCAACATCTTGAAACTCTATTATTATTGCAGAATGATCAGTTTTTATTGCTGAAATCATATCAACATTATAAACGTTGTCCGATAAAGAATTAGAAATAAGCCAATAATCCAGTCTTGAAAGGACCAAAGGGTTTGATTGACTCCAGGTAAAACTGCGTATCGTGGGATTCTTTATTCGCCAAATGTCATGTAAATCAAGTTCTGACTGTAACTGTTCTATTGTGCTAATTACAGATTGTCTTGGAATCAAGCTGCCGCCTCTTTTGTCAACGACTGGATTTAAAGGACAGTTGAAGTTTACACCAACAATAATATTTTCAATTTCGTCCAAATTATTTGTTACGATAGTTTGCAAAAGTGACCGATAAAAGGTAACCAATTCATTATCCCCATTTGGAGCGTAAATATTAACTAGGAGAGTAGGATCACCACTTATAGAAGCTTTTAGTATGATAAATCTACCATTAGAGTCAACAATGGATTCTTCAACTGTACAATCAAAATTATTCCTGATTAAAATTGCCACCCCTCTCGCATTGTTAGCCCAATGAGAGCAAAACAATGTAGCACCCCATTCATTTTTCCACGTAGCTTCATTCCTTTTAACGGAATGTGTTTCCTGTAGGAAAACAACATCTGGTTTTTGCTTCCCCGGCTAAGCCAAGAAAAATAATCGTCCGTCTTTTTCGGAAGTTGCTGATGCCTCTCGTATTTAAAGATATAAGTTTACCCTTCACCATTTTTATTGACAAAACATAGTAAACAATCAAAATTAAGGAGAAGAGGGATCGTCAAGTATCTATATTTAAATAGCCACTGGAGAATAATCACTGAAACCATCCAATAATTAAAGCCATAAATAGCAGCATGCTGTAGCCTTTGTTGTCCAATAACTACAGTCACGATGGATAATTTTACTTTTTTCTTGGGAAATAAAGCCGACAAGTTATATCTAAGTCCATAGCTCTTTCAGAAAACATAAGACAGATTGATGGTTTATCAAGTTTCAAGCCTTACAGTACAAGACTTAATTATGTGAAAACATCAGTATATATTACGAAATGACTACATAGAATAGGCTTTACATAATCAGATTAAGAAAAGTATAAGAATATATCATACAGGACTTAAATTGGCTATCGTCTTATTTACGATGGCTACATAATGAAACAGTTAATTCTTGGCATTCTCTCCGTTTTTCATATAGTCCGTATAGGCGATTGAATCTTGTGAGCGCACCCAAGATTCTTAGTACACGAATTCGGCGGAGATAAAACATGGCGTACATGCAGCTTGTGATCTGGGTTGCAAATTATATTAGCAAAAAGCTTCGCTGAAATTAGAGTACTAAAGTGATCTGTAAGGCTTAGTTAGGTTTCATTCGACAAAGCGTCCCTCAGAGAACAGAGAGGGAGAGACAATCCTAAGCACGCGCCTTTTTAGACCAATTCCGATAATTTAGCATTTGCTTCGCTGAACGTATTGGCTGGTTTTGGTCAAATCTTTGCACGTACGACAAAGTTTCTCTTTGTCCCGTTATCGAGCTGTCTCCAGTTGGATTGACTGTAATGATATATTTAAAACAGTCATTGATCACTTCTACAGGTTTGATGTAGTTAAGTCATTAAAGGAACTATTTTAAACCGTAGTTTTTGGTCAAATCTTTGCACGTACGACAAAGATTCTCTTTGTCCCCTTATTGAGCTGTCTCCAGTTGGATTGACTGCAGTGATATATTTAAAACAGTCATTGTTCTCTTCTACAGGTTTGATTGTTATTAAAGTTAATATTTTAAACCGGAGTTTTACTTTGAAAACTGTTACATCTTCTCCTCAGTACAGTCTCATTTTCTTTTCGCTTTATCGTGTAATTTTGTCATCCAGAATATGGCTTTTGTGCTGATCTTGATTGCTCATGTATTACATTTTTTTTTATTCAAGTAAATGGTCAGAGAATTGAAAATGTCTTAAACTTCATGTTTTACATAAGGAACACTTGTATTGTCTTGAACACTGAGGGTGGTTTACTTCATCACATTCCTCCCCATTATATAAATAATAAATAATAATTTATTACTCAGTTCATATACCTTAATGGAGCGTTTTAAAAAAATTAAAATAACCTAATTAGGTGAAAACGTCAACATCACCAAGTGATCATCACCATGACCCATGCATTGAACAGGAAGCGTTTTAAAAACATCTAAATAAACTTAATTTGGCGACAATGTAACCATTTACCTTGACCCCTTCTATTAAAATGTTTTTCGTGCTCACGCAGTTTTTCTTTGTTCTTGGATATGAACTGACGTGAAAACGTCCAGTCCTTGAAATCCTAAGCACGCGCCTTTTTAGACCAATTCAGTTCATTTAGCATTTGCTTCACTGAACGTATTGGCTGGTTTTGGTCAAATCTTTGCACGTACGACAAAGTTTCTCTTTGTCCTCTTATTGAGCTGTCTCCAGTTGGATTGTCTGTAGTGATATATTTAAAACAGCCATTGCTTATTTCTACAGGTTTGATTGTAGGTAAATCATTTAAAGTGAATATATTTTAAACAGGAGTTTTACATTGAAGAATGTTCCGTCTTCTCATTAGTCTCATTTTCTTTTAGTTTTATCGTGTAATTTTGTCATCCAGAATATGGTTTTTGTGCTGATCTTAATTGCTAATGTATTACATTTTTTTATTCAAGTAAATGGTCTGAGAATTGAAAATGTTTTAAACTTGATGTTTTACATAAGGACAGTTGTATTGTCTTGAACACTGAAGGTGGCTTAGTTCATCACATTCCTCCCCATTACTTGATATAAATAAGAAAAATTAATTTCTAACTTAGTGCATATACCTTAATGGAGCATTAATGGAGCGTTTTTCATTGAGAAATGAAAAAGAATAATTTCTAATTTAGTGCATGTCCGTTAATGGAGCGTTTAATGAAAACGTAAAATAACTTAACTGGGTGACAACGTCTACGTCACGAAGTACCACGACCCGTTCCGTTGAACATCAAGCGTTTAAAACAAATCTAAATAAACTTAATGAGCTGACACCATGACCCCTTCTATTAAAATGTGTTTCCCGTTGACGCAATTTTTCTTTGTTCTTGGATATGAACGTGCAGTCCTTGAGGGGGTCTTTCCTTAAGGGGGTCTTATACCTTAAAAAACAAATTTTTCTCCAAAAAGACACTTTTTCGAAACATGAAGATTCGGCATCTCTGAGCATTTGCAAAACGTATTTTGAAACGATTTTGCTGTAATTAGTCCTTGATTTACATCTGCACATTGGTAGCTATATTTTAACATAGCAACGCCTATAGCAACGGCTGTTTACTATAAGAACGTGACCAAACATGTAGATTAACATATACGAACGAAACTATGTAGAAAAAAGACATGAACAACTCGATTGGTATAATAACTTGTGAAAAGCTTTACATCGAATTGGCATCACATGCTCATTCATTTTCCTTATGGAAACGAATATTTCCTACAACTGCGGTTACTTTTTACAAAATAGAACAACCAGTGCACCCCGTCCCCGAGATCCAATCTACATCCCTCACTTCAAAACACACGGAGGGTACAAAAATATGGCCTAAATATAGCTTTTGTTCTTTCGCTGGCCGGGAGAAGTATTCTCGCATAATAAACTTGTAAATTTATTTAAGGTGGAATGGTACCCTAAAAGGGACCAAAAAGTTAGTTTAAATATGGTGAAAAAAGATCAATTGTGTGGGATTGCACTCGGAAAGAGAAAATCAATTTGAAGGTTTCACTCAAAATGGTTGCTATGGCAACCAGCCACAGCCTTTTGAGGTAGTGTTTTATAGTATTGACGCCAACACTTCCTGCTCTTTTACAAAACAAAATTTGACTGTCAAACAGGCATATCGTGCAAGTTTATGGTTTTTTTTCATTGCTTTTAACAGGCTTTATTTGGAAATAACCTTATTTTACACCACACTCAGTGGACAAATCATCTCATGTCACATGACTGGCCTTAAAATGTTACGATTTTTTGGGTTTATTGCATCACGACACTATTGGTCTTTGATTAGCCCAAGTTTCAGAAAGTCTACCTAAATACTTTGCAAAGTAGAAATGTTGGCTTGAAGTCAGTCGGTGCAAAAGTAGACATTGGAAAAAAATGCACTTTAAGTTTCTTACACGAAGAATTAATCATTTAACAAGCCACAAATAGAGAGGAGGGGGGTTCAGATTGGATCTCGGGGGAGAGGGTGTACTGGTTGTTCTATTTTGTAAAAAGTTACTGCAGTTGTAGGAAACATTCTTTTTCATAAGGGAAATGAATGAGCCTGTGATGGCAATTCACAAGTAGTTATATAAATCGAATTGTACATGTTTTTCAAACTTTTCTACATAGTTTCGTTCATATATGTTAAAAACTAATCTGTATTTTTGGTCACGGTCTTACTCATCTAGAGGAAAATTCGGCAAGATTGTTTGAAAGTGTTTTTGACAAGTGTTCAAGGGTCTTAAATCTTCTATTTTCATGAAATTGAATTTTTCATGAGCATCGCCGTATTTTAGGGTATCATACCACCTTAAGAGACCGGGAAGTGAGGGGGTTTAAGGAAGTCTGGGTAGAAAGTTTACATAAAGCTGCAAACACAACTTATTGAAAAATACATTATAAACGAGGAGGTTTACACAATTTATTATAAAAACACTAGTGAACTGAATACCAGGAGTTTGCCTTTTACCAAAAATTCATATCTTTATCGCGCACAATGAAGATGCTATTTTTATCTTTCACGTGTGAGGATATTGAAAAGATCACCATTGCCATGGTTACATAATAACTTAAACTAAAGTTAGATGTGTTGCTGTGTGATCGAAACATCATCGGATCTAGCTCGGATATCTGCAGATATCTTCGGAAACCTTTGGAAATTTTCGGAAAATGTTCGGAAACGTTTGTGTGGCTTTCGGACAACTTTTAGAGAATCTCCGGAAATCTTCGGAAAGTGTTCGGAAATCTTCGGAAATTCATAAAAAAGTGGGTAAATTAGTATGTTTATATAACAAACAGAACATTACATGCCCGCTTGTGTACGAATTTCCAACTCGATATCTCACGAGTGAGCGCAGCTCACCCGTGAGACATCGAGTTGAACACGAAAAGATAAAATTCGTATCCACAAGCGGGCATGTTAAATCCTCTATGTAAGCTCACTTTAGGCGCTTTATAATTATATTCTCTGTCTCCTTGATTTCTCTCTCTCTCTATTACGTACAAGAAATATGTCGCCTTAGCCGGAGCTTGATAGAAACAATATTTGACGTTGCGTCAGTGTTATGAGTATGGTTCCTCGATTATTTTCTGCGTCCGTGTTCAAGTCAAGTGAGGCAGGAGTTTACAGTTAAGCAATAGAGCACAGTTATGCAAGCCCGAGACGTAGTCGAGGGTTTGCATAATTTTCGAGAATTCTCGGCTCCGAATTCTCCCAAACCTCCGTAAATGGCTGGTAACCAAGATTTAGTGAACGAATCTGGAAGGCTAGAAATGTACTACTCGATTCGCTGAATAAGTGACTCTTAAATTAAACTGTGGAATGCAGAATTCATGTAAATCTACAGAAAAAACGATTAAACCAACAATATAAAACGTCAAACTATATACAGGGATAAGGTATAAAAGTACTCACGACTGACCTCGAGTAACCACGAATACCCACGACTGACCACGACTGTCCACGAGTGACCACGACTGTGTCCACGAGTGACCACGACTGTCCACGAGTGACCACGACTGTCCACGAGTGAGATTACATGTCAGATTACATCTCATTAAATTGAGATTACATGTTACATGTTAAATGTTAGTCATGTTATTATAACAGTCCAGACAGGTACTTCATGCATTGAACTCACTACTGCTAGCGTCATGGCGAATAATACAGCCATTTTCATATCCTTTCGGTCGTGAACAATTCGTATGAACATATTTTTCGCTGAATGCTTTTTTGAATTCTTTATTGAATATTTTTTTAATTTCACGTAAGCTTCAATGCTTGCATGGCTACAAGATTGTAGCAGTGATGATAATACCACGAGGATAATTTTGCAAAATGTAGCGCTTTTTGCTTTCATCTTTTCTAAGACTAATGAAATTGCGAAACCTCCAATGAGGTGTTAGTTTTTTTGTTTCTTTGTTTTTACAACATATAATTTTCTAGATCTCCGGGAGTAGGAAATTCGTTTACCCGTTTCTTTTCCTTCTCTAGTAAATTTTACCCTGGATATTAGTCTTGAGATCGGTAATCAGGGCCGCTGCTCAAATATAGCAACTTGTTCCTCTTGGTTAGCTATCTAAATCCATAACTTCTGTTATAAAGCTTTAAAACTTTAAGCAGAAGTTTTTGTTTGGTACGCGATCACTAATTGTTTATTATTTTGTAGCTAACAACGTTAGTCTTTGATCACGTTGATTCTGAGACCCGAGTGGCCCCATACGGTGAGTCTTATCACATGAAGTTGGTTATCTTAGTTTATCGAGAGTACGTAATCTCCAAACAATACCCTATCGATGGTCATGTTTGAGTTCGTCTACGGGCCTTGGTTCTAAACCTCCTGTTAGGGTTTCTAGTTCACTCAAAAACTTTGTAGTCGAGTGAAAGTGCTTGGGTTTGTGTTTTAAAAGAATGTTTAATTTTGAAAGAGTGTTCAATGTTTAATTAATTTAAAGTAGCTACCGATATGGTATTTAAGAATGACTGACTGTTAGGATCAAGAAACACCGGTCAACAGCCCATTTGGTAAATCGCTCATATTTTGCCCAAAGATACCCTTAGGTTACCTATTTTTAAAAATCATATTAACAGGTTCCAGCGAATTTTAATTTTTGAGAAATTTGGGAAAATTTGAAAACGCGGTCAAAGTGCGGTTTTTCGTTCAATAAAATGCCCGAAAATAGGTGCCACAACGAAGCGCTGGTAAAGTCTTAAAATAAATTCAATCGACTTTAAACTTAATACAAATCTAAAACAACCCCTCTAATTTAGTTTTCGCTTGAAACCTATCTCAGATATGATGATATGGGGGTTTTGCGGACCATTTTATAAACACCTCTGAAGCGTGTTAAAAGTGGCAGTAAAATGTCGGTCATGTTTAACAATGTAAAAATATATCTGGTACCTCACTTTTCGATTATTTTACTTTACAGCCTAAACGTGTCATTATTGAACAAATATTATGCCAAGTTTCATCCTCGAACTCGCAAAGCTTCCCTCTGAGAAATTCGAAAATCTCTGTAGCATACTCAGCTCAAATGACATTCGATATACTTAAGAACTTAGAGTTATCAACTTAAATCGGCTCGATAAAAAATACACAAATCTAAATCTAATCTTAAGCTTTCCGATTTGTAGCTTAGACCTTTAAAAGGATCCTCTGTGATCACCAGTGGGATCTTCTGAAAGTCGTATTCAAGCTCGGAATTCCTCCAGAGTCTACCAAAGAGTATCTCGAGAACTTCAAATTATGTAAATTCATTGGCGACATTATAGCACCAAACTGTTCAAACGCAGATTTACTTAATCCTTGCCTAGTTGCTTTAATAATATTTCGCATTTTTTAAACACAATAGCGGAATAGACTTTATACCGTGAAAGGGTAAAGCAGTTTTTAAAAGAGTTTTGAACTACCTTAAGGTGACTTGTGAACATAAACTTGTGGGAACTATTTACTAGTGTCGCTTTATATCCTTATTACACGGTTCGTCGCATTGGTCGGTTTGTGGTTAATGACAGTTATCTTGTAGCTAAATTCTAGCGGGTGCTCAAAATAGTAGTGTCATAGTGTATATAAAACTTTCCAACAAAAACCCCCTCTATAAATAATCGCGCATGGAAAATATATGGCAAAATTGTTCGACCGCAAACAAATTCATAGTATTCTTGCGTGTCGTTCATTTTATATGCTTATTACCGTTTCATAAAATAACAAAAGACATACCCAGATACTGTGCATCCATGCTGCTGCTACACCACAATATCAGGGACCAAGTCCTGAATCATTTACGGACAATATTTCCAATATACATATCATCGTGAAAGGTGTAGTCGTGTAAGTTTACATTTGAGAATTCGAAAAATGTCACGCAATGCCAAAGCCAATTTTGTCTTCTTTAAAGTAATAGGGAGAGGGGGAGGGAAGAGGTGTGGGTGTGGGGGAGGACGACTGCATTATCTCCAAAAAATTATATATTTTACAGAAAATTCGCAGTTCGGGAAATCTTTGTTTTCAAATGTGTGGACTCCTTGCCAGTAATCCATTAACTGGTTCTACTGCATCGCAGACAGTGCCGGAAATTCTAAGTTCATGTTAATCGCTATTTAATTAATCAAATCGCTGCATCCGGAAAAGCCGATGATTCGGGGATGTAAGCACTTCGTCAGAGCTTATATTCCTCCTCTAAAGGATCTTTCCTCCTGCTTCCCCCATTCCCTCTCTACAAAAATATAATGGTCCCTCCCCCGTCAAAAAATGGTTGCTGAACAAGCAAGAAGCACTGAGAGTTCTTCAGAGTTACTTCCGGCACGTGCATTTGTTTGTAATTTACTCCAGAAGCGCCAAGTAGGGAGTCTTTTTGCGTATGGGTGGGAGAGGTATATCAAGTTCCAAGTCTTCGCACACGCGCTGTAGCATAGGCAGCTTCAGGTTCTTTAGAGTCCCTTCCATCGCCATGGCGCAAAGATCGTACTGGTCGTACACCAAAGGATGCTGGAGCTGGATTGTTTCTACAGCTTTCTTTGCCCGACTAAAATTAATCTCCTCTTCAGATGCCTGAATATCCATGTTATCAGGGTCGCGTTGGCGCACTGCAGCATTTTGGCGAGAGAAAAAGGAAGCAACTTGCGAGGCGGCTAAAAATTCAGATGCTTGAAATAGACGCTTACCATCAGGGCCCCGGGCTCTGCGCATTTCCCGCGCAACCATTTCGGCGTCAAGCTTTCGGCCTGTAGTTTGACCTATTTGGAATTTTGCCTTAAGATATGATTTCTGCTTGTCACTGAATCGATAGGTCTTTTTGGCTGCCCTGAGAGCCCAACCCTCTTTCAAAACAACATGGGCCTCGTGGTGACCTGTCGCGGCTTCGAGTGTTGGTAACGCGCCTACGCCTTGCTCCAAGCGGGACTTGTAGCCAATTTTAGCTAAGTCCATAACGGAATGTCTCTCCAAAGACTGTGTTCATTTCTCCAGAGACAAGTGCCTCTCTAAGGCAGACAACCTCTGAAAGACACGAACGCAGCCGTCTTGAGGGCAGGAATATAAGCCTGCAGCCTGGCCACTATCATTGGTGCAAACATCGGCAGACGGTTCTTCGGTCACGCTTGTTGATACTGGCACTGACGTTGCGGTTGCAGTTTTCGTACTCGTTTTGGAAAATGATCTGAAGTCTCCTTCAGAGAACAAAGCTTCCAGCAAGTCATATCCAGGACCTTAGACATAAAAATAAAGAAAGAGTGATGTCTGACTTAATTGCCAAAGACCGCTTGGCCATTTGTTCGTTCACAAAGCTAAGTGATATCAGTGTAACGGCATCAGCTCATTACACTAACACGAACGCCCATAAGGGGAAAGTGCATGGGCAATCAGCAATCCCTCTACAAGTGACTCACTATCACTCACGCTGTTAAGAAAAATTTGTACACATTTTTTGATATTGTTATACATTTTTTAGATATTTTATAGTAGATATTTTATAGTAGATATTTTATAGTAGATATTTTATAGCTGAGTGTGCGACCAAGTCTATCTGTGCCTATGTGTTGGGCAAGTTCAAAAAAACAATGTGCATACTTACCAGATGATGGCTTTTCCGGTTTAATTGTTTTTCCACGGCCAATGCAATACGCGTGCCAACAGGGTATTGAATCAGTGGAGCTAAACCAAAAATTATTAAGCTTGGTGATCCCTGTGATACTTTGGGAATCATCTGGTGTTTCGGTGACGGCGTTAACCGAAACCACTCGCACTCCTTCCAATCCCCCGTGCGATAGCAACGCGTTCCTCAGGTCCGTAGCGGTACAAACATCGTGGCCTTCATTGATAAAAGCCCTAATGTGTCCTTTACAGGTTGCAGCCAAACGATCTGCAGCCCCTTTCCCACCTTGAGGGTCGCTAAAGTCAACGCGGACCACTTGTACTCCAGTGCTGGCTGAGATCTGTCGGCACGATAGTGTTGTGTGGGAGGAGTGGTAGCAGCCCGCATTGTCTTGACGGAAGTAGGCTTTGTTTATCTCAGGATGTTCGCGCTTCAGGGTTGCAAGTACGTGGTGCATGATTGCTGCCACGGCGGAACTTCCCTGGCTGCAGGACTGAATTACATGGATGTAGCCTTGCCACTGAAGTTCTCCCTCTATCCGTCGGTACACAACAGAAATGTGCCATGATAGGCCATGCTTTCCAAACCAGTCCGTTTGCGACTCCCTGTATTTTTGAGGCAAAAATTTCATCGCCCAGTCATTGATGATTAAAACTGCCTCAGGATCGAGTGTCAATGATATCCAAGCGAGCTTGATCTTGATGGGCTGATCTCAGCGAGTGACATATCCATGACTTGATAGAAAGGGTTGAGGAGTTTGCAAGGTACTCAGCTTCGTCTCTGTCATCCTCCGTTGCAAATGACGCCCCTTTAACTGCCTCTATGATGCTGTGCAGAGTCGAATGTAGGCTTTCGCACTGCTCACATATCTCATCATGGCTGTGGTCACACTGCTGTTGTAGGTCAGGATCGGTAGTGTCGCTGAGGGCAAAGACACTGCAGTGACTTGCTACCGGAGATGAGTTGCTCACATGAACCTATCAGGATAATGGAGAGCTGTCGTGAGTGTCTAGTGAGTGGCTTGTGACCCACAAAATTCTAGTACACATAAATAGGAAGCTGGATTTCAAAGACATTTAATTAATTTTCTTCAAATCTATTGTTTTTATTTTATCATGCTAACTGTATAAAACAACAAGAAATGATGCCAATATGCGGTATATACATGTATATATCTTGGGGTATATATAGAGGTAGTAAACCAGTTGCAATAATTTGTTTCCATTTTCGAACTGGGGACAAACACCTCATCGTATTCAACATATTGGAATTAACCTCTCTTTGCAAAGCCAACGTTACATTTCCAAAGAGGGTTACCTTGAAATCTCCTTTAATGTATGATTTGGCGGCTTTTAGCAGCTCCATGTGCTGTACTTGCCAATCCTTTCCCAGACCAAGATCACCCAGTTGGCGAACTAGATTGTCGAGATCTTCGAATGCACGCGCACCATCTACAGCGAAATAGTCGAGCCCCTGAAGAGACTTCCGGACAGACGCTTAACATTCTGCCAGTACACGAAGCATGGTTCTCTCGCTAAATGGTTTGAAGTTTGTCTCCTTACAGTAATGGCTATACTGGCGCGCTATTCTCTGCGGTATCATTGTTCGGATGACATTTGGTATCTCTATGAGCTTGCCAGACGAGAGCTTTAGGGTTTTCTGTCCGAAGGGTAGATCTTGTACCAAATGGGGGCTCGTTATGAATGATAGGAAATGGTCGAGCTGTTGTTGATCAACCCTTATCCTTGGCGAGGGCTGGTGCGGTACTGGAGCGCCGCGGCCATACTGTAGGCGATGCAGGTTGGCCAAAGTAAAGCGATATCTTGTCAGACCAGGTATGAAGCCTGACACAGCCTTGAAGCTGGCAACACCGGACATGATAGACAGGATCTGCCTTCTCGTGTCCCAACCGTGAGCTTGGTTGTACGCCTCGGTTAGGGCCTGGAGATAATCCCTAGCCGTCTTTGATAAATCATCCAATTCAAGGGCTTTGTTCATGGCTGGGGACGACACTATTGCTTGCCAAAGAGAACCTGGGTCATTAGGACTGAGAGTATGAAGGACTGAAGAAACGATCTCTACAGTTCGTTTAGTGTATCTTCGCTTGGTGCTGTCACTAACTTTATCCCATTTCATCCAAGGTTGAGTTACTGGCGCGATGTTCGTGGAGACTAAATACTCATTCAGTTTTTTGGAATGTATTGAGTGAGACGTGGTTGGCTTTGCGGCTGGCGCCTCGTCGCTTGTACTTGAGACAAGACTACCACTCTCTGGACTAAGAAACGTCTCATCATCCCGCCGACTGGTCGATATTTCAAGACTTCTCAGTTTAGTTTCAAGGCCGTTGGATGAAACGTCGCTGTCAGTTGTTTGCGTACTTGAAGGGCCTGTTTCCATGTGCTCCTACAAAATACAAGATATACATAATTATGGGTCATTGTTTTGTTTTGTTTTGTTTAGTATTATTCTCTCCGTTCTTTATTTTGGGCACAATAGAATACTAGAGTAAGACTAGTTAAGGCCCTTTAAATACTGTATATTACCATTTTTTAAAACAAAAACACACAAACACACCGTCATGAACACACAACACACACACCATGACTACAATAAACTAAATTTAATACTGAGTAAAATAATATTTATAAAGTGCCTTCTTAAAGAGAGGTTTAGATGAAATACCTCTAATGACCAAGCTTGCTCGCTAGCCGATGAAGGCGCACTGGGGAGTACTCTATCATAAGTTGTCATTTTCTACTTACCCCTTCAAGTTCGCGAGACTCAACCTCCAAGGGAGCCTCGGTGACAGGCTCAGGCGTGGGCCGGGCTGCACCAGACTTCCGCATCTGGTTCATCAAGGCCTTCTTGCTCAAAAACGCGTTGCACTGTTTGCAAATCGCTAAAAACAGCATATCAGATAGTTTAAAATAAATGAATGAGTGAATAAATAAATCAATAAATCAATAAACAAACAAATATGGTTTGGGCCAATTCCGATATATTAATATTCTTGCTTCACTCCGAGAGGAATAAACAAAATAAGCCGAATATTCATCGTTCAACTTCGCCGTGATTTTTTTTTGTTTTATTCTCCCAAGCCAGAGAGCGTGTAAGAATCTTACCATATTAATATTGGTCTATTAGAACGCGTATGTCAGGTGATCTAGAAGACGAGACAACCGAGATCACCCGGAATCGCTGACAGCGAGATTCTTGACATCTCGTACAATGTTGATTACTAGGGTACCCTGTGCACAGGGTTTTTGTCGCAATGGCTTTGAAATAATTACTTTTCTCGTCACAGAATATTTACAGGCAGGCTCAATTTGCCATTGTCTCTATAAACCAATTACCTTTAACGAGATTAACTTTGGATGCCCTCTACATGGGTGGAAAAATTGGCATGATATTTAACAATTATTCCACAAGCGCGCGTTGGATATGAGATGGTAGATAGCCAACGAGGCGCATAGCACCGAGTTGGCTATAATCATCTCATATCCAACAAGGGCGAGTGGAATAATTGTTTTATTAAAAATGCCCCCAAAATATAGCAAACTAAACTTTAAAAAAAATAAAAACGCCTCAAAAAATTCACAGGTACGCTTACCATATTCGTAGAGCATGGTATAATGGCTCATAGCCCATGATGGCTAAGCCAATGAAAACTCTCGAATTGCATTATCCAATGATCCAGGTTTTAATAATATATATTTGATATTTTGTGTCAACTGGTTAACGTTGGCCAATGTTTAACTTGCGTGATCCAACTGGAATAAGTGTGTCGCTGTTTTTGTAAATATAGTCAGATTGCCTGCTATCCACTCGATGACTTCCCCTGGCATTCTTGGATTTATGGACTGCCAATTCCCCAGGGACTGTGCAAAGGGTTTTTCTTGTCCTCCAGCGAATACCGAAGTCGGCTCTATGGCGTGGACAAATGTTCAAGGCATAATGCCTTTCTTCCGCGGAGAAAATCCCTGGAAACAATTCCTTAACTTCAGTAGAAATCACTTCGCACAAAGGCTATTTGCTTCTAACAAGCTACTTACAGGCTCTAGCTAACAGTAACTTCATTTCCGTTTCTACGCCTTCATCAGGGCTGAGTTTAAGACTACTCAAGTGCCCAGTCACATCTTTCCTGCAGTCCTTGACAGCAACACATTCATGTTGGGACGGATAATCACTTGACAGTCCGCAGAGGCTAGCGTTGTTTAGTAGCGCACTGTAGCCACATCTAAAAGCCATTCAGATACAAAAAATAACTGCTCCGGGATAAGATAACTCTTAAAAGCACATTCCAATCTACTGACGGTACTTTTAACTTTTAATCGTTTTCTAGCTACGAAATAAACAACGATTTGCGCAAGACCAGTGAAAACATGACTGGCTTGACCGTACGGTTGTGTGACACTTTTACTGAGTCTCAAATGTCAACCACACTGCACGGTTGCCAATAAAGTGCTTATTCTTGACTTATTAGCGTAAGTATGGGTTAGTACAAGGGCCATTAGGTATGTTTCCTGCAACATTTTCGAATGAAATGACCCGTCCTAAAATGTTGGACTACATCTGTTGGGTTCGGAGCGCTTCACTTTTTGTCGGAATATATTTAGAACTTGCCACTACATTTTTACACGTACACTTTTAATAATCCAGGTTTGATTTTTTTGCCAGGACTGGTAACACATTGCCCGATTAGTGTCTTGATATCTTGAACTACTTCGGAGATTTGCTGTTTATCAAATTTGGATAAGACGCTATTATTTGCTTCGAGATATTTAAACACGATCAACTTATGGTCTTTTGATTTCTTTTAGGCAGTCCAACATGACACCATTCTTGTGTCCTACTAACTGAAAGCATTTTCGTGAAGTGTGAATAGCCTTAATCTTCGAGGAAGTCCCTTGGGGTCGTAATGACAACAGTTTTGGAAGATCCCGACGATAAACTAGACATGACAGCGGACAGGAAATTAAACAAAATTAAATGAGGAAGGTTTCTAAAATGTCTAAAAACGGTTTCCCTATAGTGGATATCATGTTCCTATGCTAGCAGTGAATTGACAGGATTTTAGGTAAAGTTAGTATTTTATTTACGCCATTTAAATTGCTTGGAAACCGAGCTCATGCATATTAATACTGTGTCACGCATTGACAAAGGTTTTCGTTTTTCTCAAAGGGA
>OZ026606.1:3676422-3756422 GCA_964020085.1 Micromussa lordhowensis | reverse complement strand
GAAACATGCCGATTTCTAACGATCCAGTCGTTAGAATTTCAAGACATTTAGCAGAAAAATAGATCAGAGACCACGTGAATGATCTATCAAAAACAATCTAAATTTTGACATAGGGGATTTTTAATAATACAGAAAACGATTAACGGCGAATTACCAAAATCGCCTATGTCAAAATTTTATCAGAACCGTGTTGACAGAAGGGATTTAATGTCAATTCTTAGAGTGCCAAATATAAAAACAATCTAACGACTGGATCCTTTTTAAATAAACAAAACCCATTATTTAAGCCTTGTTTTTAACCAGCCCTATTGCCATGGCAACAGCACACACCCTAGTCAAAATGTGAGAATAAATACATCTGTAATCAACCTTGACTCTTGCAAAAAATGGGCGCCAAAATATAAATAGTTTAAAAGTTATGGTGAATTAGACATAGGCACTTGAAAACTGTGTTCGGCCACCTTAAAGCTAACCCAGGATTAGCGAGAATTTTAATTTGAGTTTTGTAACTTTTCGGTGAGGTTTTCTGTTTATATTGTTTGTCCTTCTGTTTAATTTGAGCTTGAATAACCTTAAACTACACAAAACATAAGCAGTGAAAAACACTTTTATAGAAGAAAAATTATTACTTCGGTTAACTTTTAATCCTGGGTTAGCGTTAAACAGCTTACCGACAACCCGGCCCTGGGAGCAACCATTTTGAATAACAAAGGAAATAACCGAATTCTGCCCATCCAGTTTCACTGCCCAGTCTGCATCTATGGCGCATGCCTGAAATGGTTGCTCCCAGAGCTCTCGTTTTCCGACCGCTGGTCAAGGGGAACGAAGATTCTGGGAACGAGATTGCGATGGTATCCGTACAAATGTGAAGTTCTACTGAGTTGTGTTCTTGGGCAAGACACTTTTCTCTCATGGTACCTCTCTCCACCCAGGTGTATGAATGGGTACCAGCGCATTTAATGCTGTGGGTAATCCTGCGATGGACTAGCATCTCATCCAGGGGGGGAGTAGAAATATTCCTAGTCGCTTCATGCTACTGAAACCGGGATAAGCTCCGGCCTAATGAGCCACCTGGCCCGTATGCAGACTTTACCTTAGACGGTTTTCGCACTCATTCGAACGAGTATTCTCCTAAAGTGTTATTTGTTTTATTAGTAACTCACCGAGTTCCCTTACTCCGAAATACTGCCACTCATTTTCTGCTGCCTTTCTTGCGCATTTACAAAGGAAGTCTGGGAAATAGGCGATATAGTCCTCAATCGAATCTGGAAGCACATTTCCATCAAAGTACGGCAGCTCTGGTGACACTTCATTGTGGAAAATCTCTTGCATAGCAAGGTCAGCTCCGTTTTCCTTGTAGCAACCCTCAGGAGTAAAATTTATTTCACATGAACCGTCCTCTAAAGAAAAAATAGTAAGCAACTTATAAATTCTAGGAATAAACAAACAGACAAAGGAATAAACAGACAGTTATAAATAGGTGCATAGGCAGACTCACAGACAGACAAACAAATAACTGACACACACAGTCTGACAGACTGACATTCAGACAAAGAGGCAGACAGACAAACAAACAAAGAAACAGACAGACTGTCTTTTAGTTCAGACAGACAGAAAGACAGGCGGGCACACTGACAGACAGATTGATTGACCGACAGGTAAACAGAAGGCACTGAGACAGACAGACAGAAAGGCACTGAGATGGACAGACATACAAACAGGCAGACAGCGGACGCAGAGACAAATATACAGACAAAACAATATAAATGAGTAACGGTATCAATTGATTAGCCGCTCCGCGAATGATGCATTGCCGCGAAATGGTTATAAAAATCTTACTTAATCTGTAAACGTAGTTCACAAAGTGTGTTCCCGAACAGAAGTTACTTTGTTCAGTACACGGTTCGTAACACTTGTCAACACAGCCACTTGTGCTGACACCATCCCGATCATATGGTACGTCACTGTCTCCGCCACTCCAGCACTCTCCTGTTAGAAAAAAATGTTTTAGTCATTGACTGATTGACTGATTCATTCATTCATTTATTCATTCAGTCAGTCACTCACTCCCTCACTCCCTCACTCACTCACTTGAAGATTGAAGCATTCCTCTAACGTTTTTTACGTGTGCATTTCAATACGCAACAAAATATACACCTTTCTTCGACATAAAACAGAATGAAGAAATCAACAATATGTGTAAAGTAAAAGAATCAGCAACCGGCAGCAACACATCACGAATACACGGTTAGTTATAAATAAATACACAGGAATCAATATTTACAAAACTGACTAGAAACCCAGAATAGGTCATCAACAGGTTTAAGAGAGAAATGTACTCAAAAGGAAGTTAAAAATAATTATCAATTTGAAAACTACTTTACATTAATTACAAAGCCAGCGCAGTACACAGAATTAGCCTGACAAGGCTTAGATTACGATGTCATGCATTACGAATACAAGTAGAGGAGTATTCATCCCAGTAGGAGAGCGAACATGTTTAGTATGCAAAAAAAATTACATTTAACATGAACAGCATATCTCGATTTATTATCCAACTCTGCTTCCTAGAGTACAAATATCGCGCGAAACGAGTACAAATAACAGATATTTGTACTCGCCTCATTCCTCCCGGCCGCGTGAAGTTCAAAACCTTGGCAAGTCAGAATTTTGGGGAAAGAAATCGTTGGATAATAAATCTCTTATTAGACGTTTTGATGTGTAGTATCGCTGTATATTTTTACTCGTTGTTTGCTGCACAACTCGTAAAAATATACAGCGATACTACACACCAAAATGTCTAATAAGATATATGTATTGTTAGGGGTATACCACTATAAGACGTGAGCTGCATTCACATATTTTAAACGCAGATGCTCGTTACACCAGTTTAAGTGATAACGAGAGGACCAAGTGTTTAATTAGAGCAGACAATAAAGTTACATCTAAAATAATAGGTAAATATTTCCATTTGTAATTAATGTTTTAAAAAATTAAAAAAAAGCAGATTCTTAATTCACAAATGTAATAAGCGCGATGAATTTTCCAATTAATTCTATACAGATTTGATTTTTAAAAAAATGTTATTTTTATTAGTTAATGTTCGAACCTTTATTGTAACTAGACCAATACCTTCCTTTGGAGAGTAAGGCGCAATAAAGATATACTATTACTATTAGACCATGGCTAGGGCTAGGGCTACGGCTACAGCTATTACTCACTCATTAACTCATACATACATACATAAACATTATTGTTAAAGTGTCATTCATTCATTTAGTCCGGAAGCATTCTTTCGTTTATTCATTCATTCATTCATTTTTTATTTTATCAAGAGGCTGCACCTAGGAAGCAGAAATGAATACATCACAGCTCATGGACCATAAATCGATCATAATCAGAAAATTAAAATCGTTTAGAATACAACTGATCAAGCAAATTAGAAACAATGATTGTCATGGAGAATTTGGTGTGCGTCATAACATAGCATAGCTGAGTCTGCATATGTATCTCCTTGTTTGAAACACTAGTTTCCTACTTTAGAACTGTCCATTTACACCAGTATGCCAATTCTCACTTACCATAGAACTGCATGCCGAAGAATGTATGATTCTTGGCTTTGGCTGCCGCTGCACATCTGCAGGCGAACTGGGGCACATATATATCCCAGTTTACCCAGTCAATTCGTCTTCCACTGTAGTTATCAATGCTGGGGTCCCGATCGTTGAAGAGATAGTCTGGCAGTGGTCTGGCGTTGGGTATGTGTTGATCATGATAGCACCCAACCTTCTCGAAAGGGACGTGAGGACAGCTCGTGTCCACTGTGACAAGAGGAAGAAATTGGACATTAGCTGTGTGGAAGCTGTCTCAACATTAGATACGTTTGTATGGATTTGAACAATGTTTCAAGGTCCATAACTTGGTCTCTATCCACCCTAAAAGCATCAAACGTGGTCTAATGACTACTCTCAACGTGATCTTTCATGTAGTTGTGTCAGTTCATAGTTCATAAGGCTAGGAGTATCAATAAGTCATTCTGTGAGAAAGATAAATCGGAGCCGATCGACAACACTTACATCGTTTGATTTATCCCATGTAAACAATTCCACAACTGCTGTACATTTTTCTGGTTTTAGTGTAAACATGACCCCACAAGCAAAGCTACAGTGCTTAAAAACAAAAAGTGTGTAAAAAAGGAATTGTTGTTGTTGTTGTTGTTGTTGTTGTTGCTGCTGCTGTTGTAATTTATTTGTCATATCTTCCGCTAATAACCGGAACAATTGCCAGTTTTAAGGCCTGTTAAAACGCACTCGACTTTGTATACCATACAACATTCGACTTGTATGCTCTACAAAGTCGAGTGCGTTTGAACACCTTGTATGGGGGCCACTGTACACGATTCGACATGTCTAATCGTGTATAGCGATGTTTGAAACTGGTCAAACTTCTACTCGACAACCACTCGACTTTTCCTTTGTTTCGCGATCACTGAAGCGATACTCTACAAAGTCGAGCTCGTTTGAACGCACCACTCGACTGTAGAGCATTATACTGCATGCGAGCATGCGCAGTCGAAGTAATCTTAACCCACAATTCTCTGTTTCGTCATACTTGTAGAGTGGTTGTATAGTCCGTGTATAGTACGTTTGAACACCTTACCCAACAACGCTATACAATGTCGATCATACAAAGTCGAGTGTTGTATAGTGCGTGTATAGTGCGTTTGAACAGGCCTTTACAGTAAAAAGGTCTTTCAGCCGTTTACATAACATGTCGAAAGATGGTCGAAAGATGTCGCCCATGCACGTAACACTGAAAGCGGGTGTGAACATGATATTTACCAATCCGGTAGACCATGTTGCGATGATGTCCACCCATGCAATAGCGAGAATTCTTTTCACAGGGCTCGTAGTCGTCTTGAATGCAGCCACTCTCAGCAGGACCATATCTTGCATGGTTGTGCAGATTACTGTGACCAGCCCAACACTCTCCTAGTTGACAGAAGAAAATGGTATGATTCAAATTTAACAAAAATGAAACATCACCTGGGATAAACATTAATAATATTTAACATTTATATCGCGCAAATTCCATGTGAATATGATCAAACGCGCGTAACAAACAAATATGACACAAATTAAACATAACAAGTTATGAGAATCCCAACTGGTGGGAGGCTGACCAGTTGGCTATTTACAAAGCGCGGAGGAGTTGAATTCGGGGCCACCGAAGACAAATCCATCCAGTGGAAGGGAGGAGGATTTGAACCCGGGACCTCCGGATTACAAGTCCAGCGCCCTACCACTAGGCTACGCTCGCCTCGCCAAACATTGTCCACATAACTAACCTCCTGCCAGAAGGCAGCAATGAAACCCTACGAACTAGGTGAACCTTTGTAACAGGAAGAGTCTAACTTTTTTTCAAAAGCCTTATTTTCAGACAGGGTTATATTATTGGAAGGAGCCAAGTTTTCGTCTCGCCATTTGTCTTACATTACGTCTTATATTTGAAGAGACTTTATAGAAGCACACATATAACAATATCGTATGGTGAAACGCTCTAATCAAAACGAGATGACCCGCAAAAAAGAAGTTCTCCACTCATCAAAAGAACATAAAATCTTTTTGTGACATTGTGATAAAATACAATACTGGGGGGCTGTATAATAAGAGGAAATTTTATTGATTTGAAAGTAAAAGTCCACGGGATAAGCCTAAAATCAAGTAATGAAAAGGTTACCGTAAAACTGAAGACCAAAAATATCGTATCCCAATTCTTTGGCCTTTTGTGCACAGCGGCAAGCGAATCCCGGATAATACATGTTCCAGTTATTCCATTCAATCTTTCTCCCGCCGTAGTTCTTCGTGAGCCTTTTATCACGCTCCTGGTATATGTAGTTGGGTAGAGCTCTCCTTAGCTTCTTCCTAGTATCCTAAAGGTATAAAATGATTATTTCATCTCCATTATATGCATAGAGGAAGCTTTTTCATTAGGTCCCCACTAATTCAAGAACATTTCCGAAGATTTCCGAACCATATCGACTAAACATCCGAGTTGCCCTCGGCCTCTGTGCCTAAAATCGAGTCTTGGGCAAATTTACTCGTATCAAACTAATTTTCATGCAAAGTCGAAGATATCGAACGCATTTGAAAACTTTCTAGCCACGGGGATGTGTTTTGAAGCTGCGCAACATCAAATGGGAAATGGCCTACTTGAGTGAAAGAACAGCGCTTGGACACATTACACACCTAATGGCTCATATACCATGATGGCGGCTAAGCCAATGAAATTGCGCGCATTATATATCCAGTGATCCACTTTTTAATAATTGATTTTGTATCTCTGTAGCTATTCGACTGAGGCATAGCAAGCGCCCACTTTAGCACACCTAGGTATTATGCTTGCTTCTAGTTACTTTTCATGATTTTGGGTTTTAGGTTTTAAGTCTTAATGTAGCTAGTTCCGTGATTTCCCTGATACGTGATCTGTTGTTGCTGATAATGCAGCTGATGCATTTTGCTCCGCCCATTTTGGGACATCATGATTCTGCCTTGACATTTATAGTTATGAATATGCTCTTAGTAAATATTCCAACTGCCAAAAAATGTATTACTTGAAGAACGCAAGGTAATAAAGTTCTAATGCATCCTCTAGATATAACAATCTATTATTTTTAGTTCAGGGTTTTATATCAACTTGGGCGCCGTTTCATGTTTGCAGTTTCGTAGAACAGTTAAGAATTGAGTTGTTTAACCTACGTCTGGTGAATAATTTCATGTAACACTCAGCGATAAACCTCGCCGCCGAATATTGTATTTAACAAATTGACGTCAGTTTTTCATGCGTCTGTCCTGTTATTGATCATAAATTTCGTCATCATATTGTCAAAGTAGTTGTGGATCCACGAGGCGATAGTGGATCCGCAGACTACTTTGACAATGTGATGACGAAATTCATTGTCAATAACAGGACAGACTCATTAAAAACTGACATCAATTTGTTTTTTACGATAACAAATGGTCGAATTGCCCGCTCTCGCTCGCTGACGCGTCGCACGAATTTCAGATTCATGTGTCTGACCCCATATTGACGATAAAAATTAGCCAATGAGCGCGCGAGAATTTCTGCAGTTATCGTAAAATAGATGATCGATCTTAGGTATACGTTTAGCCTCAGTGAAAAAATGGCTAGCAACAGAAATATCGTAATAATTATAAACATACGAGAACGATTTTTTAAGCTATCAGTTTGACAGGGAAAGATCTTTAATATTAGCACATGTGATTAAACGCTCCAAAACACATATAATCAGTATTTGAGAGAAGATGATTTTAGAAGGTTTGTCAGGTGCGCGAAACTCCTGGAAGAAAGCATAACCAAATGTAACAGCTAGACAGCTATTTTAGAGAAGAGGAAAAGAGACACGCCTTTACACCAACTGTGCATCCATGAGCAATACTGTAAACAACCACATATAAGAACCTATGATTTCGGGGTTCAAGCTGATCGAGGTCTTACTTACCACGGGTGCTTAGTGACAATCAGCTTGACAATTTCCTTAAAATGTTCTTAAAATTTGTTTCAGAAATACTATACATAATACCTAGGAGTTACTAAAGTTTTAATTGACATACAATGTTTTGTTACTTGCACTAAAAAACAGGTTTGAAACGAAAAAAAAGGCACCCGGGTAACTGTTAGCAAAAGGCTGTCAACTGTTTTAGTTCCACAGTCCCATCTGTCCTGTCAGGTACTGTAGGGCTCTTAGAGATTGTGTGATCCAGCAGACCATAGTAACGTTAATATGAGTCTTTCTTATTCTGGCATCTTCTAGCTTTCTTTTTATATAAGAACATGTTTTATTTGTTAGGTAGAATTGGTTCTCATATGTGGTGCTTTATTGGCCAATTTTCAGCCTGATGTTCTTAATCCACTTGTTCTTGTATGCCGGGTGTTTAAGCGTTAAGTCTTTGGGAGATACCTTATTCTCCTTTATTTTCGCGGGACGTAAATTTCGCGAAAATTTTCTCGGCACATTTCGCGAGTCTTTAATTTCGCGATCGCGGGGAAAAATTGTGTTTCCAGGGAATTTAATTTCGCGAAATTGACGATTAAGGCGGGGGTAAACGTGAAGGCTGTTTTGAGGTCGCTTAACACGGCCTTTCTGCCAATATCTCGGTCACGTTTCAAGCGACACTAAATCTCTCTGCCTATCTCATTAACCACTGTTTGGTGGTTTTGTGTAAATTTTTGGGTGATTTTTGGGCATTTTGGGAAAGAGATATTTTTTCTCAAAGGATAGGTTAAATTGAGGAAAATATGAAATGTTGAAGATTTGATGGATTTGGAAAATTGAAATTTGAGGTGAAGAATTAGTAGACGAATACCAAACAGTCCCCTAGCAACCAGGGGCTCTCTTTTGCGGGGTCAACTGTCTGGTAGTGTTTCCGACCCATCTTAATCCTAACAATTTCCTTTTTTATATCACTTCAAATTTCACGTCTATTCATGTTTACCCCCGCCTTAAGATACAAGACACTCGCAAGTCACTACACACAAAAAGTAGCCGGGACAGGATGGTCAATTTGACGACTGTATAAAGGATATATTGGAGGAACTGTGTGAAGACGATTACTCACTCAGATGCCGAAGAAGAACTTGAGTTGAATCTTGACACTGATTAACATCTAAAGTTGATAGATGATAGCTCCTTGTACTGACACCTCATGTTGTGTGAAAAATTGTTTAGGACCCTTGAAAACACAAATACATGATTCTTCTATGTCCATTAAATTTCGCGAGATCAAAGTTCGCGGTCGTCATTTTTCGCGGGTCTTTATGTTCGCGAATTTTTTAAAATCGCGAATATCGCGAATTTAAGAACCCGCGAAATTTAAGGAGAATAAGGTACTTGAAGGCACTTTTTCCCTCCCAGGCTCAGGAAGACAAAACATGCCGCGGCTTAATGTAGGTTAACACTTATCAATTGGTTTCTTAAGACTCTTCAACTACCTTTGACAAAATTACCTTTAAATTGAAGGAAACCTGAAAATAATGCTTTAGAAAGATAGAAAAACACTAAAGAGATAATATTAAACCATAAAGGAACAACAATGGTTAAGGATGGAGAAGACTGACACGGATTACAAACAACAAAATTGAAAAATTAAGGCTAAATTTTTCAAACCGTTTAACCGTGACACAGCTCCTTTAAGGTCTAGCTTATTGCATTTACCCGCTTGTCTATGAAGCATCCTACTCGCTCGAACTCCACATCACAACTTTCTCGACAGATATTTCCAATAACATTGACTATGAAGAAACCTTGAAAAAGAAAAGCAGCAATATATTACGCCTATACATCTTCGTACATTTAACTAGACCACAATACGGCAAGGTCTCGGTCCGAGATTTTCCCGTAAAGACCTCACTCTCGGTTAATAAGTAGTTAATAATGAAGACAAAAGTATAAAAAAAAATTCGCTTTATGACTTCAGCCAACTTACTGAAAAGCGCCAGCCACAACTGTGCGGTCAGGGAATTCATTTTCAACGGTACTTCACCTGTAAAAAAACGTAATATTAGTGTATCCTTAGCCTGAATAGGCAGCTTGTTAGTTTCTAGGATCCGTTAGACCTAGTTCAGACTAACGACATAACGATATAACAGCTCCATGATGTCGCAGTGTGAACATCGCTATAAAAGCACAATGAAAAGATCATGCAGTTTTCTATGTCAGGATGTTGACGAATGTCGTTTGTGTCACAGTATATGTCACTAGTGTAAACCAGGCCCGGGGGGTGGGGAGGGGGTACTTAACAAAGTTTAATACGGGGAGGCTCCGCCCCGAGGTCCAACCCCTTACCCTTTTATATACCATTTTGGCAGAAAAGGTACCCCTTTTATATACCTTTTATTGAGAAAAGGTACCCCTTTCACATACCTACTTTAGAACACTGCAGCCCCTTTCTAAGCCCTTCTTGATGTAAGTATATATGAAATAATTCATATATTTGAACTGCGGTCATAGATGAAAGTGAAGAATGATCCTCGCAGTGAATTTTCCAATTTAAGTAACTGGAAAGAAGAAGCCTGAAAAAAATCAGGGCTTCAACGGGATTCGAACCCGTGACCTCCGCGATACAGAAAGAAGAAGCAGAATCCCGTTGAAGCCCTGATTTTTTTCAGGCTTCTTCTTTCCAGTTACTTAAATTGGAAAATTCACTGCGAGGATCATTCTTCACTTTTAAGCCCTTCTTGTTGTCATTTTCATGAAGTGCTTAATAAATAAACTGATACAGCCAAAAGTGCGTCTATTCGGAATACTTTAATTAAAGGCAGTTGTAAATACCTAAATGACCGATTTCCCTACCCTTTTATATACCTCAACTTGTGAAATCCCTACCCTTTTATATACCTGAAGCCTGAAAAAGGTACCCCTTTCGGGCGGAGCCTCCCCGTGTAGGCCATTATAGGGAGTACCCCCCCCCGGGAAACCAGGCCACTAAAAACGAAATTTAGCAAACACTAAAACGAACGGAAGCTTTACAAAAAATATCAGTGTGAATACTACTGAGAACAAAAATAAAAAAGGGCAATAAACAGGGCCGAAGCCAGAAAAATATTATATGACTGAGGCATTGTGCATGCATGAAAACAAAATATAACCGGAGCAATGTCCATGGTTAAACTCTCTTCCTAGGTGAACTGAATGTTTATGATGACTATAAACAGCGAGATTGAGGCAAGTGCATCTGTTTGCCTTTTACTAGCTACAACCCAGATAAAAAAAACGTTTTTGTCTCACTTATACAAAAATGATTATGAACCATTTCTCAAATATTTAAGAAGGGATAGCTAGAAACTTTCATCGGAGGCTTTTCGACGTGTAAACAGCCGTGTCGGCTAAAGAACTAGTATTGTTTCGTTACTTCCTGCTTCTTCCTCACAACAATAAAATGTTTTCTCACAAAGGGCGAATTCAACTTGTTCACAGCAGATTAAACTCCTACAACTAAAACCTGACTAAAGTTTAGTTCAGAGCAATCTGTTCTATTTTTCGACCTATCATCTGACTATTCCACAGGCCCTTTCTAAGGTATAATTTCCCTTTTTTTAACAGTTAGTATTACATATTAAAGGAAAAACAAATGAATCTGTTAAGGCCAGTATGGTGCAATTGTTGATAGCAATTAACTTACTTGTATCTTCAAGGAAGAAGCAGATATGCTGCAGAGATATTCCTTCTCTGAAGAAATATAATAATAGGTCAGGCTTATTTATGGAAAGCCTGCTAAGAAAAAAGATGATTATCAGGACCATTTCCGATGCGATATGAATCTCCAACACTGTTATTGCATCCGTGGAAAGGGTTGATATCGTTAATATTTACTCGGTATTTGACGTTTTACTTATAATCATGCATTTTCATTGTGATTAGAATGGTGTTAAAAAATAAATAAATGATTGCTCTCTTAGATTAGACACAAGTTCGTGAGAAATATGATTAGCAAGGAATTGATTAATAGCAGTAAAGTGTAGCGTTTTCACGAAGACATAAGTACTCACAGTTCACAAATATATGAATATTTTGTTGTTTTGCCCAGGTTTTTACTGAGTATCATTAAAAGAGAACTTGATAAGCAGTTGAGTAGGTTCTTGTTTATTGAATTAAAGTATTGATCTCAAATTCAGGCCTTTTAATGTATACTTCTATAGATCTATTAATAACAAGAATTTTATTATCTCATTATTGCAATTCAGTGCTGATATCCTTTATAATTATTCCGGTCGTAAAAAGAGAGTTGTTGTTCAAAAATCAGACTCAATTTTTTTTAATTAAAAAGAAAAAAAATGACTGTTGGTTGCTTCAAAAATACATTAACACGATCGAAAGTTATCTGTCATCCTTCAACCAATACATATGCTGTAGTTAATACTTATTTTTGGCGATAAATTTTCCTTGGCAGTTTGAGTTTTACTGGATTGTTTCAGATTCTGATGATGAATGTGAGAAAATAAAAAGAAAAGTTTTAAACTAGACGTAAATTGAAACCAAAACATTATCACTTCCAGGAGACACGCAAGGTTAATATTCATGACGTTTTGATCCCAGTACAGCTGAGTCGGAAAGCTAGTGAGACAATCTCAGATAGTGCAGCTCTGACACTTTACTAGTCACACATGTCCTTAAACCCGCGGCTTCCGTTTACTCCCAGTTTGTATAGACTTTGGTAGTCAGCAAGGGCTGACTACCAAAGAATCAAACGTGACAATTTTATTTTCCACGCCAATGTTGATAACTGATAACTGAAAATTTTTGTTTTCCTCACAAAAGTATGTAACACGAAACCCATGCTTTCTTTTTCACCGCTTAAGATAAGTGGAAGGAAATTAAATATCTGATGAAGAAATGGAAGAGGCATGATACGATTTTGTTTTCATCAAACCGCAAAGTTTATTTTCAACTATAAAGAGTAACTCATTTAAGTAGCAGATGGTCACAGAAAAGTACGTTCTTATTATGTTACCACCTTTATTGTTAATAATAAAACCACGTAAAATTAATACACAATGATGTCGACTTATACGAGTTAGAAGCATTTCCATGTGAAGTATTGAAGGTAAACAGCACTACCTAACCGCGAGATTACTTCCTACATCGGTATTAACGAGCAACCATTTTGAATAACAAAGGGAATAACCGAATTCTGCCCATCCGGTTTCACTGCGCAGTCTGCATTTATGGCGCATGCCTGAAATGGTTGCTCCCAGAGCTCTCGTTTTCGGACCGCTGGTGAAGGGAACCATATGAAATGTATCTTCCTTCTAATATACAGTAGACACCTCTGGGCTCCAGACTGAATCGAATCTGTGCATCCGTAAAGAGCAAGTTTATTTTATTCTTAACCAGATAGAATAGCACCACAAGAAGAACAAAGGGGTTTTCTCAAACACGTACATATTTTGATATTTATGACGGAGGTAAAACGTGTAGTGCACACAGGTATCTACCCTACCCCACCCCTTGCAGAAAGGCTAAGTAATTATTTGCCATTAATTAATTGCATTTAATTAAACAAGTCAAAGTTTACACCAATGTTTAGTGCCTTGGTGATTTAGCGGAGGGCAGCACCCTTAACTATCCCAATAGTACACTCTATACTAAAAAGCACTGTGGTGAGATCACACATGAATGACTCGAAATACTCGTTCTTGAATTCGGGCTTAAACGTGCCCCTATTCTTGAAATTGATTGGTTCTTAGCTACCCTGAGATCCAAAATGACGTGCGATTAACGAAGTGTCCAATAACAAAAATATTTTACGTTGAACTCACTATCTCTTTTCTGATTGGCCGAAAGCGTGCAGTGACTATAACAAAAACCACATTCACTAATTGTTTAAAGATTCGCGTGCCATGCACTTAATTGGTTTCCTACTTGTGTCGACGAAATATTTCTTATTTATATTCCTTTTTTGAGTTATTTTTTTGTAAAAAAAAAAACCTCTTAGTCGGCGCGTCGAGTATGTTGTGGACGGGTCAATGGATCAGTGAGTCAGTGAGTCAGTGAGAGATGTATGTATGTCACACCAATCAGATCGGATCTACTATAAACAGCCAATCAAATTTATTGTTAGTTACAAAGGTAACTTGATATTTTTGTTTTTCACAAGGAGTAAATTCAATTAGACGTCACGCATCGTTGCTTCTAGTTCTTACGAAAGGTTTTAGAGGAGACGAGACTATTTTGATTTGAAAGAGTTCGAACGTTTACAATAGGTACAGGTAACGGTTGCTGTGTTCTTGTTGCGTGCAAATATAACGAGATATTTTTATTTTTTCGTTACAAAGGGTAATTTGACACTTTTGTTTTTCACAAGGGAGTAAATTCAATTAGAGCTGGCAAATCATCACCACTTGTTCCCACGAGATGCTTGCTATTTTTAGTTACAAATGGTAACTTGATATTTTTGTTTTTCACAAGCAGTAAATTCAATTAGACGTCACGCATCGTTGCTTCTTGTTCTTACGAAATGTTTTAGAGGAGACGAGACTATTTTGATTTGAAAGAGTTCGAACGTTTACAATAGGTACAGGTAACGATTGTTTTGTTGTTGTTGCATGGAAATATAACGAGATATTTTATTTTTTAGTTACAAAGGGTAATTTGACACTTGTTTTTCACAAGGGAGTAAATTCAATTAGAGCTGGCAAATCATCACCACTTGTTCCCACGAGATGCCTGCTATTTTTAGTTACAAATGGTTATTTGACACTTTTGTTTTTCATATGGGAATGAATTAAATTAGACTGTCAACGTGTCAGAGGTGTTTTTTTCTCTTTCTTTTTTCGGTATTAAAACAGCATCTGTCAATACTCCATGTTTTATTATGGAAGCACAAAATACACATATATGGCTTGCTCCTCTACAAAGAAAAAATTCACAGCCCTTTCTTTGCGCACCAACTCAAAAACCTACCCAAAAACAATCACCCATTCTCTCTCGTTAAAATAAACAACGCCAAGGCCTTCACTTCGCCTCTTTCCACTCTCAACATAAACCAGGCAGCCAGACTTTTAAATCAAAATTGTAAGGCCTACTATTCGTTTATCTTAGAGATTTAAGATCGTATGTATATCATAAATTCTCACTTTCTTTCGTGCTGTGCATCGTAGCCAAAAACACTTGTCAAATTAACTAAATTGTCACTGTAAACACTCCCTTAAATGCTCCTATTTTCATAACCTTTTAATTAAAAAAATAACTCTTGCACGCCTTGCGTGCCTATGTTTTAAGAAAATAAGCATGGCTTTTTTTAAATGTTGTTGATATAGTCATCAAACTGGAATAAAGTGACGTCATGATCCGGTTTGTTATCAAACTGCTTTAAACAAATCGGAACTAATAAATCACTCGTGTGATTACGGACCTAATTGTATAGCAGAGAAAACACTTCATTGTGCTTGGTTGAGAACACGAAAAATCATCGTTAACTTTTAATTTGCACTGCTGTGCTCGTGATTTTGTGCGTTCGTAATTTTCTCAGTCATATACCCAAACTGAACAGATAAATGAATAACCGTATGAAAGCTCAAGTACTGATTGACACTACTCGCGTGATATTTTGCGCAGAAGTTACGATAAACAAATTTTCATCACACCAGTAGTGATTACAGATCTAGGGCATATATATATTAGATTTAGAATAGATAATCAAACGACGATGAGCGATACGGGAACTCGAATTGGTTTTGTTCATTCATGTAAAAAGTAAAAGTTTAAAGAATTATACAAACATGATTCTAAAAAAAAATAAAAAAGACGGAAATTGTTTTGATTACCATTTTGCTGTAAAATAAAAATCACGATCTGAAATCTTTGGAATTTAGGGCTGAAAACGTTTTTCAGTTTGAAAACATCGGCTATTTTTCAGTTACACACTCCTTTGAACATAACAAATTCCCTTGACGCTTCTCTGGGCGTTCAAAACTCGTGTTTCTTTGACAGCTATATCGTTTGTGAAGCAATTTGAAAAGTTGTCTGACTGGATGGAAAAGTTTCCTAAATTGCAAGCAAAATTAAGCGTTTGAATACCGATAATAAAATTTAGTCATTGGCCGTAAACTCGCAATACCGGTATAACATACAATGAGGCAAAAAAAACTGGCCAAGCCTTAACTCGTAAGATAAGAGAAAAGCTGGTAATAACGTGCAATTCACATCATAAATTGGAATTTACACTTCAGAAAATTTCCCGAAATAATTTCTTTCTGGGCCTGTTCATATAATCTTTGACTTCCAAACAGGGAAAACTCAAGACCTATCGGAAATGACACACCCATGTCAGTGCGAACCCGGGTGGGTTAACGTTTGGTTTGGTTCGGCAGGGGTAACCTTTTTTCATAGGAACGTTAGGTAATATAACGTGACTCGAGCAAGGAGGAAGTGTAAAAACACTTCTTGTTCCGTGATCCCTCTGTAGTGAAACGAGGACAAGTCATTTTTAAATTGCGCTAATTAAAGCCTCATCAAACGCAGACAAGAATAATAAATGACTTCTCCTTTATTGATGGCTAGATAATACGTATGCGGGCAATCTGAATCTACATCTTTAATAAAATAAAATAAATAAATAAATCAACTTTGTTTAACGAGGGTGACGCTCAACAGTGTTCAACTGATAAACTCGTGGCCCTTGAATTCCCGATCGAATTGGAATTTAGAAATGGTGGTTTTTGAGGAGGGAGGAAAACCGGAGAACACGGAAAAAAAACCCTCGGAGCAAGGGCGAGAACCAATAACAAACTCAACCCACATATGACGCCGGGTCCGGGAATCGAACCCGGGAAACATCGGTGGGAGGCAAGCACTCTCACCACTGCGCCACCTATGCTCGCCCTACACGCGAAGGAAATTTTCATTGTGGCAGGCAATCTCGTTCCTCGGAACTTCGTTCACTGCGCAAGCTTGACGAAACAAGCGACTCTCGAGAGCTTTCGTTTTAATGAAGGTATCTATTTCAAACAAGAAAAGTGACAGAAAAAATACCAGAGCTGCCTGAACTGGAGAAAAATGCCTTTTGTACCTAATTACGGTCGAACCGTCAAGCACACTAACACGGCACTAATTCAAACCCCCGTGCATAGCCAAAATTAACACTACTAGTGTACATTCCGTAAAGTGAAAAGATTTCCAGATACCCTTTCTAGATTTTCATGGCTCCTTAATTGTCGAGCACTCTAGGATTAATTAATTGCAAGGCAGATAATTTCTACTTTTTGGGGTAATTTTCACTGAATAACAAGTTTTGAAATCATGAAATGATATGTTACAAAAATGTACCATTGCAGGATCGACTTGACGTGACTTGGGCACTGAGATGTCATACTAAATATTTTCTCGGCATTCTGATTACAGCCACTTGTGGCGTAATTACAGTTTCAGGAATGACAGAGACTTTCTTCCACTCGTTCTCTTCAGTGCTGTAACGCTCAACACTGTCCAGGGTGTTCAGAACTGAACGGCCATTGGACCCGCCGAATACATACACGTCACCTCTGACGCACGTGATTCCGCACCCTGCACGTGGTACAACAAGACCAGATACCAGGCTCCACAGGTTTTTGTTTGGATCGAAGATCTCGCAGGTGGTGTGCAGTCTGTAATTTGAACCCTGAAAACCGCCGACTACCATGATTTTCCCGCCAATAGCTTGGGCCGCTGGTCGTTGGCGTGGAAAGGTCATGTCTGGCAAAAGGCTCCACTTGTTCGTCGAAACATCATAGAATTCACAACTTTGAAAGTTCAATTTGTCACCGCTGATGACGTAGATAGCGTCATTAAATACCGTTGCACAGTGGTTTTCACGAGGGAAGTTCATGTCGGAGACACAATCCCATTGGTTGCGCCGGGGATCGTAGCACTGCGTTTTGGTTAGTGTGTCATTACACTGGTCTCTTCCACCAATCACAAACAACTTGTTCTGAAGCGAGACAACCGCGCAACAAGACACTGGATGAGGAAGATCAGATACGTCACAGCGCCATTTATTACGAAGAGGACTAAACCGACAGACATGGCGGTGAGCGGCAATGTTTCCACAAACTCCTCCAGTTACGTACAGAGAACCTTTGCAGACGACCATACCGTGACTATGGCGAGGAAGATGAAGATCAGGTAGCGTGACCCACGTGTCACGCGACGGCATGAATGCCATAAAGTTGTTCTGTAAGCCATACCTCGACACTGATTTACCTCCTGTTAGTACAACCACTGTCTCAAGAGGTCCTGATCTGGGCGTCTGTGATGCTCCAAGTGCATTTGAAGAAATGCTTGCTGTGTTCGCAGGTAATAAATCTAGGCACACTGTGTTACGCTGAAGTAATGTTTCCTTGTTGACAATATCAACCAAGTGACGTTTAGGGATATGAGCGAATCGAACGTGCTTCAAAACGTCAGGAAGAAGTTTCTCCCTCGCACAAAGATCGTGTTTTACCCATGAAATCGCCGAATAAAAGACTTCGTTTTCGTTGACAACATTAAGCTCGTCACGTCTTAACAAGTCTATTAGCGACTCGAAGCTCAAGTCTCGAAATCCTTCTGACTTGGCCACTTGAGAGAAGTTTTGATATATGAAGAAAGCACAGGATTCTCTTAACCGAACACAGCCATACTTAGTAGAAAAATGCTGAAGGGTAAGACAGTTCGACACATCGATCGACGTTTCCAACACAGCTGAAGCATTCAGTTTTAACGCTGGAATATTCAGGTAATCGGCAGCCATGACTAAATCCTGCGCATTTACCAAGTCGATTTCCACCTCGCCTGTATAGATGAATTCTAGCACTTTTTCCAGCGCGGTAGCACCTATTTCTTCTAATTCCACTACACCACTCTTTTTCTCAAGAAAATCGTCTGAAAAAAGTGCTTGAAAATATGAACTGCTAGCAGACAAAACACATCGGTGAGCGGGAAAGGTGATCGTGCCATTGACGCGAAGAAGAACATTACAAAGGCTGTTCTCTTGCCTCATTGCGTTTAGGGCTCGAAGAATGTTCTCCTTAAACTTATTGTCAACTGTTCGGCTTCCTTGATTATCTGACTTGGAACTCATATCCATAGAACAAAGCCCACAAATATATGCTGCATGATTTGTGATACATTGACTGAGTACATTGTTTACCCATGTCGTGACTCCTGAAAGAACCCGTGATGGTCAAAATTCTCGTGACATTGGTAGAACACGTGACAGGTGGAACATTAGCGCCCGTGACATATACGTGACCATCAACAATTTAAATCGAGGGAGGTGCTTATAAGCGGAATAAACAAAACACTTTTGCAACAAGGCATAATTTCAGGGAACCTATTCAGTTAGGAGGGAGAAAAAGGAGGGTATTAAAGGGTCGAGAGAATTCATTACCCAGTGGAAGATGAAATATTTCTGTTCTAGCCAATATGGGAAAAGCAAATAATGATAAAGATGTTGTTGTTGGCACTGGGAAGGAGGCTTACTTTTCTGTTATATACAGCTGTAGGGGATAAGTTCTTTTCCCTTCCAGTCACCCCTAGGAGGAAATTTTATAACAGGAACAACGAACAAGAGAAAACGAAAATTCCATTTCACTTTTTTTCAGTGAGGTTGCGCCATTTCAATAAGTGGCAACCAGTGCAAATATATATTTTGTAACGCTTCGGTAATGACACTGGAGTATGTTTATTATGTAAGATTCGTGTTAACTGTAGAAGTACTTTAGGCATGCTTGCAGGTACGATGAATCCCTAGAGGCCACCAGGCTATTTAAGATTTTGTAAGTCACACTCAAAGGCATCTCTATTAACTTTGCTATATCTTATTCACTGCCGTATTTTCTTTATGTTGATTGATATGGTCACTCAATAAACGAGACGCCCGCCCCTGATGCTGTGTTTGTTTATTAAGGTTAGTTACAAAATATTTTATAATTGTTTCAGGGTGATTTGAGAATAAATACCATTTTATTTTACAAGTGCTATGCTTGTGAATTTTTTTAGAGTACTGGTTCCAAACCCTTTACAGTGGCATGGCATAGCAACAGGGCTAGTTCAAGCAGGAACACAAAATGCCAAAGAACAAAAATCTCACAAGCTCAAAGAGAGAAGAGAGGAGATCTGGAACAGTTTCCACTTGTGAAATAATTACATAAACACTATTGAAATCAGCAGAAGTGCAAGCACATGAAATGGGAAATGTTTCTTTTTCTTCTGTTTTATCTTATTTCTTGACAGTTCCCATTTGAGAAATATGCACAAGAGCCAGTATAAGAAAAGGAAAAGGTTTCTTTTTCTTGTGTTTGTGTTTATTTCACCTCTCACAAGTCTGCACGCGGTTTTGTGTAAGTGCTACACAGTGATCTTTTTTCTCCAATTGTTTCATTGATTGTCAGTTGACTTCTGTGTCCCCAGTTGAATGAGCTTTGTGCTGTGGTACAGGTTCAAAATTTCCTGGTGATGTAATGGCAGGGTGCACCTGCAAGGGACTGGGATCTACTTGGTAAAACCCATCAGCCATTTTACCTACAGTATTAGCAAATTGCAAAGTACTACCACATCTGACATTCAGGTAGCCTGCACGCAGGCGGTTGGATGGCGGGTCGAAAAAAACGGAATTCGTGATGAGGTCGCCATCTTGAATTCCCGCGGCCAGGTCTGGGCCGGGTGGAGAGCTCGTACCCGGGAGCGCGCGCCTCAAAAATCCAAGATGGCGCTCGATTAGCGAACGGAGGGTTTTCCGCGATGAAACCCCCAGTAACCGCCTGCAAGCAGGCTAACATTCAGGGGACATTGCTTGTATACAGCCATGGATAAATGCATGTTTCAGCATTAAGCCCCATCTGTTAAATGATAGGGCTTGCCCACACCCTATCCCAAAACAGGATTCTAGTTTTCTTTGTTCCAACTATCTGTACCACAGCAAAGTAAGTTTGCAAATACCACAGTCACATAATACAATTCATTGTAAATACTTGTTGTCTACTCTGGTTTTTTTGGGCAGTGTGTAACTGAAAATTCAATGAGCAACAGATAGACAAGCTGAATACAGTTCTTTACAACAACTCCTCACAATCTGAGATATACATGTATATACAGGCAGTGTTTCAGATAAGAGAGGGGTCTCAGGTCAAAAACCCAACAAGGTCAGCTACATGGCCTGGCAAATTAATAGATAATTTATAATTATTCAGTGGGAAAAGTGGGAAATTGACCTATTGGAATTCCTTATCGACACCCTGCATTGAAAAATTATCTGGAACCCTGTGTAGTGCACCACCACATTGGGTTTCTTTATTTATACTGGTGATTTTCATCTAAGAGCGCCAGGCTGAGTAACCTTTTCAGATACTGTCTTACATGTACTGTAAAAAACACTGGGATAAAGATAGTTCTAAGTTAAGCTCCCTCTCCTCAACTCAGATCAACCCCGTCCCCTTAAGAATAACAGCACTGCATGTTATGTATTGTTAGCAATGGTGTAAGCTGGGCAGCACCAACAGGTTGAATCTGAGGGAAGGTACTAGCTGCAGGAATTATCTTAGCTTGGTCTAAAAATTATGAAGACCAGGATGCTGGACAGCCCTTGCTGTCATAGTCGCATTCAGTCATTTGAATTGAAACTATAGTTGAGGAACAGTGTAAAGAAGGCCTCTGTTCTTGTCTTATTTCAAGTCACCACTGAAAACCTAGAACAGGCTGTCAACATTATAACAAATGAACATAGGTAAAATAATGGAGGAAGTGGGGTGAAATTATGCAAAATGTGTACCCATACTGTAGATTTTTTGTCAATTAGAGTTGCATGAAGCAAGTATCAGTGATTTTGAACTGTCAAAATTAGACTTGTGAATTGGCATTTTTGTTGATTTGGTACTGTATCACAAAATGGCAGCTATAAAAGAACTTCAAATGTTCTCAAACAAAAAGGTTTATTTGAATCTTAACAGCAAGATTACAGCTTAGCCTCCTTCCGCAACTTCTTCAGTTCAGCTTTGAGAACCCGGTTTTTCTGTTAAAGCAAAACAAAAACTTTCCTCAGACATTGCTTACATCTGTGCCAAAATGTAAGAGCCAGACAGACAACCTTTATTTTTAAAAGCATGATAACATATAACTGCACTAATAACTCTCGAAGTATTATTTTAATTCAATGTGATTTACCCAGTTGTGACACCAATTATCACCAAACAAACAAAACAGAACACTTGAATATGGTTGGCATTTCAATCCTCCGTAGGAAAAAAAGATGGCGACTGTCCACAGTTCTTAGCGCACGAAAACTTTAACAACGTTCATAAAAAGGTACAGAAGGGTTATAAAATCTTCAAACCTACGATACACAATGTCCTTAGTAGAGGGACAAATATTGTAAAAATTTGGCTTTCCTTGTGTCTTATACGCTGTGTTAGGTTCGCAAGGTACTGTGGTAAAATGTACAGCCGCCATCTTTTTTCATACGGTAGATTGCAGTTGAATTTTTATTGGTGTGCTCCCTTTAAATGTTCCTTAAAGCTAATTCAAGGTGGAGTTAGCCTTGTACAGTACTTGGTAAACTATGTACAGTACTTACATGTATATACTTAGCTTAGCTAGTATACATGTAGAACAACACAACACATTCACGTCCGCCTGAGCACAGAATAACACAGTTTGTATTCGAAAGTGGAATAGACTGTTTGCACATGGTGCATTTGGATTAAAAACAGAAATTGCAAGATTGGTAGACAAAAGATTAGAGACCTACCTTCTGCTTGGCCAGCTTGAGCTTGAAGCGATCAAAATCAGTCAGAGTAGTCCGCTTCTTCTTGGTGACCAGTTTCTTAGCCCATGCTGTCTTCTCCCATTTTTCAAGGATCTCGCCTTTCTCGAAGGCCTTCTTAACTGGGCCACTTTTGGCAGAGGGGCCAACCTTGACCTTGAAGTCAGTCAGTGACAAGTGCTTGAAGTTAAGGGCCTTGCGACAGACATTGGTACAAGGCCCATCAATCAGTGCCTGTATAGAAATGTTTCAATTTAGTTCTCTTGACAGATTCAGACTGCAAGTAAAATTTCAGTAAGCAAGGGTGTTCACATATACATGTACACTGTAGAAGTATGATAAGCCAGTAGAAAGCAGCAGAGACACAGTGCTTAAAGAGTTTGATCAACATTATGTTTTCATGTACACATATAACCCAGCTTTTACTGGTCGTCAATAGGAATCTGGAGGGTTAGGGTCAGCCACTTCTGTCAATGTTATCATGGTTTTTATGGGTTTATTTATGTTTTCTTAAACAGTGAGAAACACAAAGCAAAATCAATGAAAAAACAAATACAAACAGACTCGACAAGATACATTAAATCCTGTTTAATTTCTATGATTCCATGTTGCAATTTGCCAATGATGTATTTTAAAAAAAAACCAAAAGATTGCTGATGAAGAGAAGCAATGATGATGTTTCTAATCTAGAGAAAATGGACCCAATGACGTGGATCTACTGACGTGCAATATACTGTTATCTGAATTTACTGTATATCAGATGCATTGATAATAAATTGTCAGGCACACTTATTTTCGTAGTTTCAAAAAGTATAAAAACTGTTGCAAAAACTTGAAAGCAAAATGAATTGTCAGTATTTACATGTAATCAGACACTCAGACTTCATGATTCCTAATTTCAGTATATTGTGTCCCATTCAAAAGATTACAACACTTACATGTACAGTAATGAAACTGTAGCTAACTACTTTAACTAACCAAAAATGCCCATGGGTACATACACTGTAGCACGGGGTAGTCAATTGACAAAATTGATAATATTCAATAATAGTCGATAAAACTTGGTCAATGACATCGAAAATCATTCAAAATCGATTAACAGGATTTGTTGTGAATAATTGGTAATTATCAATTTTTCACTTAGCATCATCAATTTCATCAATAAATATCAAATTTATTGATTCTACCTCATCTTACAATTTACCGAAACTTAACCAACAAAAGATATAAACAAGCTGGAAAAACCACTAATAACAACTTCCTAAACGGTCTCATACAAAACGATAATTGAATAATGACAAAAATTCAATTTGCAGAAAACCGTAATGATATTTACTGTCATTCCATTCATACAGTGAAATCCCTTTTTTCAAACTTCCAAGGGAAACAAGAATTGGTTTAAACAACCGGCTAGTTCAAGAAATCGGGGTAGAATTAGTGTCCGACTGAGTGGAGGGAAACAATTTTTAGTTCTAATAATAATGATAATATTAAAATTTTATATAGCGTGACTTTTCATAAAATGATCAAGTGCGCTTTACATCATAAGAAATAAACTAATCCTAGAGCTTCAGAAAATCGAGTAATATGAAACACTGAATTCCACTTTCCTCTCACAAATTTACTTTTCTCCTGAGCCCAAGAGGAACTCTAGGACTTAAACCTGTAGAACTGTGACTTCGAAATTAACTGATTGATCTTAATTATTTTGTAGTGTACATCCACAAAATCCACATTTAAAAAGTCACAATCATACACTGTGTTGACAGATACAAAACAAAGTTGATTGATAAATCCAATGAAATCGATAAAATTGATAACTTTGAAACTTCGCCAGCATGTGAGTATTGAGTTTTATTGATTAATTGATAACATCGATGACACTTAAATTCAATTTATCGATTGATATCGATTTATCGAGTGGTTTTCCGATAACAATTTTTATCGAGTGACTACCCCGGGACTGCAGAAGTCCAAGTAATGTATTGGCCAGGTTTTCAATTAAAAAAGTGAAAAGTACAACTTCAACAATCTGCATTGATTTAACCCTAACTTTCTGTGCTGCTGGAAGTAACATAAACTTATGAGTTGCATAAATGCTATAATTATTTAAGCTTAAGATTTCGAGAGATTTTACACTTCAGCTACAAACATGCAGTCTAGATACTGCATTGCAGAAAATAGTATAAAGTAAAGTATAAGCCAACTGAGGAGCACATAAAAAATATCCGGTGCAATTAGTAGACTGTAAAGTAACAAAATACATAGTAAGCTCGCTTACTCGATTTTGATCGACCACATCTACAATCACACAAAGTTTCCCCTCGTCGGGTCCCGAGTTGATGAGGGCCACACGACCAATTTCCACTAAACGCTTGAACACCTGAAGGATTCAGCCAGAAAAGACGAGCACAATCAGACATTTCTAAGGAGAGTTATTTTGTCGAATACTTGACTATGTTGTCACACGTGTACTCACCATCTTGGAATATCGGCGAGAAAGGACGAATTATTGCCAAAGACCCGGATGTGAAAGGAAGCGAGGCGCAAGGCTTTGTGGGTGTACTGGAAGTTAGCCGCTGGCATAAATGACAGCGCACGATGAAACCCAAAATATTAAGGCGGGGGTACACATGAAAGCCGTATTTTGGCTGGGTATTATGTTTTTAATGCAAATATCTTGTTTACGTTTCAAGCAATCAAGAATCTCTCTGCTCATCTCACATATCTATGTTTTGGGTTGTTTTGGAAATTTTTTGGTGATTTTTAGGTATATTTGGAGAGAAATAGTTTTTCTCAAAGGATTAGTAAAATTGATGGAAATAGGAAATTTTGAAGATTTGTTGTTGTTTTAAAATAGAGTTTGAAATTAAAAAATTGGTAGAAACACTCCAAACAGTTGCCCAACAACCTGGGGTGCCATTGTGCGGTCGGGCAACTGTCTGGTGGTGTTCCATAACCCTTTTTTTCCCTTTCAACCTCTCTTTAAACTTACCAAAATTTCACTTAAATTCACGTGTACCCCCGCCTTAAACTGGTTAACGCTTTACGAAAGCGCTCTTCAAACCGGAGGAATTTAAAAACGCCGGCTTTGCGTTTATACGTGTACGGAAAGCATTTTTAGAACGGAGCTTTTCGTAAGCAATATCTCTGTTCGAGTTCTCCTCAAACACAAATCCCAGATGGCGGCTATTGTTGCGTTTCAAATTCCTCCGATGTAGTGTGGAAGGAAAACATTTGATGCGTTTTCAGCTGTGAAATTTTTCCCGGCGTCAGGGAGGACGGGGCGTAACAGGATACTGGCGCAAGACTTAAGTATATTTTATTTTTCCTCTCGCTTCTTCCCTCCGCTTCATTCTCGCACTATGAAGAAAAAAATGTTCGACAATCTTATGTTCTGTCAAAGGAAAAATTAACTGAAACATCAACATGATCAACAAAACAAGATAAAGGTGTCATGGATTTCGTCCATAGCGCACTCCTGCCAATGTCGAGAACGATAAACGCACTTTTTTTAATAGTCATACAGATTACTCTTTTGGCAGCCCGACTACAGCTATGATTGATTAGAATCAGTTACCGTAGTTTTGTTTCGTTTTGTTTTTTCAAATAAACGCTAGTATCTCGAATAAACGCCGGGGGTGCCTTTTAGCAACTGCCAATTTTAATCGTGTACCGGAGTTTAACTGAGAAAATTATTCTAATCTGCAACAAGGCAGTTATAATCGCGGTCTAGATAAAGGCATCCAGCTTCATTAACTAGTATGCAATTTTATTACATTGTTATCCCCGTTTGAACTGAAGGAAAATGAAAGATTCGCGTGGAGGGCTAGAGCGCATAATCAAAAATTCCGTATGGCGATCAAACTGTCCAGCTGGAAAATGATTAGAGGGTTAAATAAACTAGGAGTCCAAATATAAAACGGTATCACTTTTTTTAAATAAACTTGTGTATTTATACACAACTGCTAAGAGCTCAGTAAAGGCACCGACAGGTTAATCAGTTAAACACCAATCTGTGCAAGCCTCAGATGAAGTGTAGCACCGGCCAGTAAGACTCAAGTGAAATGGTCGAGGATGTTCGTTGTCTGACTTAGAAGAGAAAATCACAGATTTTGATCTCACTTGGGGTGAACACTGGAGGAAACGCCACTATTTTCAGCTGTCGACTGATCTCCGACCTTTTCAAATGGGAATCCCTCCCAGCGGTGCAGTTGCAGTGTGCCTGGAGCGTGAGCGTTGATTTCTATACAGCGAATCACGCTATCAGTAAGATTGTTACAAATTTGTTCTTAGAGTCAAGTAAAAGTTGGCATGGTTTAAAAAGATAGGAAAGCGCTATAGACATCTTTATTAAAAGCAGCACAATAGCTTGCGTGCCTCAAAATACTGAGATACATGGCTAAGATGTCAATCCAACAGGTTTTATAGTTTATTTTTTAGAATGTGGTAAACAGAGCTTAGAACTTGGCGAAATCCTCTTTGGTGACTTTTTTTTCCTTTACCACAGATTTCACAAGAAATGCATTATTGTTTCAATTGTTCAATTTGTTTCTTTGATTTCAACAATGCATCTAGTTTGCCTCTCAGTTACATGAGTCAGTCGAGGAGGGCGGGTCAGGCTTCTAGTTGCATCAAAGCACTCGATCCAAGCAGTTTGCTATTCTTCCGTAGCTCGGTACCCAATCAAAAACTTCCTTTTATTCCCAAATATTAACAGGCCTGACAGGTCATGTTACCTGCAATCCAAAATCCACAGGCTCAGCAAATGTCGACCTTTAGCAATATCGTGTCGAGTTTCGAAGGAGTTTCATAATTATGTTCATCTATCCAGTAAATAGCCTCCGTTACAACCGCTCGCCTCGAGTTTTTCTTTTCGGGGACGGGTGGCTGTGACACTGGTTGTTCAGTAAATCGGTTGCAATTTAATCACTAGATGAAAATAAAAACACAACTTGCAATTTCAAGCAGAAACTCTTAAAATACGCAGAATTTGTTGTACACAATTTGACTTATTCCGTGTTGTGGCTTTGCAGATCAGAGGACAGCAATGGGATACTCAAAGATATACAATGAAAGTAAGAGTCATAATCTTTTGCGTTACGTTGCCAAGTTCCCGTTGCCCTTGCTGTCGCGGTTTGCTAAAGCTTCCTACTCTCGAAGACAGGATGTCGCCAGATTAAATCCCAATTTGTACAAATATGTAACTATGCTATGCCACGTAAATATTGTGTACAATTTGATTTTTTGTCATAAAATCCATGTTACATCATCGTTTTTTATCCGAGATTAAGTAGCCTTTTGTTTAATACAGATTTGAGAAAACGTAGAATTCTTTTCTCGTCTTGTCTCAGGCACTGATTTTTTTCTTAATTAAGGGAATGTCCTCTACAAAAACCATATTTGAAGGCGCAAAATTAAATTAATCCTTTCGAATTTAGCTGTGACCACATCCGAGACATACAATATATCAAGAGAGGATATATACATTCCTTCATGTTCCGGATTAACTGCAGAGATAATAGTTGTTAACTGATAGCAATTTTAAACACATGTCAAGCAAGGTTTTCACAGTGATCGGCTTTTGACGCACCAAAAACCCACAAAGACAAGACCCAACTGATTGGATTAGAAGGTACTGAAAGACATCTTTTTGCCAGCCTCCAGCTTCACAAAACCTACTACACTTTCCGCACGATATTAATTATCGATTGATCAGGAGAAAGCTTACATGAATAAGGCACCAATATGTCTCTAATTTTTATATAAGCTTTTTCAGCAACGGACAGGGGATTTTCGACTTCTGGCCAATATAATCGATGACTGAAATCTCTTGCTTTCCAAAATTAGCCATGCGTTTATTGTAGTGATTTTATGCGGATGTAGCGCATGGTTAATTAAAAACTCAACACAAAGGAAATGGGGCGAGCACACCTGTTCCGATGAGAATCAAATTTCTTTTCATCTCAATGTGCCCAGCATAATTAGAACTGATTTACTACAGTTTAGCTTAATGAAAGGTCCATAGAGAGCGAGAACTTGATCAGGAGGAATTGTCAAGGTAAACGACCTTAAAAGCGCGGAACCAATCAAATGTGGAAGTTCCGTCAGCTTTTGATACGCTTTCTCAGTTTGTAATTAATTCGCACGCAAAGGTATTCAGTTGGATAATATTTATACAGTCCAACAAGACGACGAATCACCAAGTGAAATATAAATTGAGATGATATAACACCTCAGCGAAGACAAAATACATCTGGCAAGGTTTGATAATTTGAAAACTTAATTAGCATGTTAAATAATTCTGTTTTGTTTACGTAACTTCTTATTCTTCATCTAGGCACGTATGTCGTGCTTTAGAGTTTCCGTATTAGACTGAATCAGTTCATACAAAACCTCTTCCATCGTGCAGAATTTTCTGTATCTGGCTGTTATCAACACATATCAAACGTCAGTCTTGTATAGCGAGTTTTTTCACATATCGCGGGACATACTCACAAGGACTATATCACAGATAAGCCGATGTAACCTAGAAGATATTAGCTTTCCTCAAGGGGGTGGGAAATGACTCAACAAGGTTTTGTTCAGGACTTTGTCCAGCTGTATATCTTGATCAGAGTCCAAGGAGGTTAAGATTTACGTGTTTTCCTGGAGAATAGTCTATCGCTTTTTAAAAGGTGTTTCGAGCTTCAAATTGGACTCATATTTGACACCGGTCGGCTGACCAAACGAGATGCCATAATGCGCCTTAGGAATAGAAACTATAACAACACTGAGATTTCAGAATTGTCAAAGCTTGATTTTCATGGATTGAGGTATGTGTTGAGACCTGTGTACGCCCGAAGACTGATCGATACAGGATACAAAAGCTAAAAGGTTTATTTTGGCTCAGATATCTAGCAACTTAGCGTTAGGTAGTAAATTATTCTGAAGAGCAGCGTATAACAGTCAGTAGTCGTTTAACTGTAAATGGCTGATGGAATTTAAATCTACCGATCTGTCCTCTATCCCACGGCCGGAAAGGTTTGGAACTATACTGTGAAAGTTCACCAGGGTGATCTAAATTTTCTGATCTTTTGAAAGTGCTACTGATTCTTTCTTTTTTACGATAAGAATAATTCGATGAAAGAAACAACAAAAATGGTCACGTTATCGTAATCAGTTGATGAAAACTTCCAAATAGATCAGGTGAAATGTATACTTCGAATTTGACCCATAATCCTGGCCTGAGATCTATTTGTTTTCCTCTCTCCATGGCACGACGGCAGAGAAAAGCTTCTGGTCACATGTCAAACGATGCCGTGTTTCATAGTTGATCCGAAGTGCTAATCCTTCACTTTACACTCGAAAGATGTTGATATATATTTTCGTAGCTTTTCCGCACTCCGCCACTGGGCGGGGTGCACTAACTCCGATAGCCGGAAATCGAGCAATTTCAGTTTTCTTGCACCAGAATAATCGTTAAGTACATTAAATCATGTTTGCATTTTCTTAAAGATAAAGATATAAATAGTTGCCTGAAATAGCACCAAAAACAACTTCCCATAGGAGCTCGAGAAAATAAATTTCAAAGTTCAGAAATTGTGCAAACACTGGTAAAATTTCATCATGAGTTTCGTTTCACCAGTACTTTCAAGTGTTTCATATGAACTTTGTTTTTTCGACATTTGGTGTTGTCAAAAATGATTTCTTTCAGTGTGAAGATATTTAAAACAGCCGCACAGAAGTTTGCAATACAATGTAAATAATCTCGGTACAATGTTTTTGTCCACTAGTTACTCGAAATTCTTCTGGATTTCTTCTTACTTCTTTTTTAGGTAAAACGCAGACAGATTTCGCAAGCCTCGATGGTTGGTCTGTTTGTTTTTAGTGGTGAAAATGGCGAAAATTAACACGCGCGCTTGGGTCAGTAAAACTAGGTATTTTCATCTTCTTCCGGCTTTTAATTTCGCTTCACGTTTAATTAATTTATCATTTTATTTGGCCAGTATGCTTTCTCTTTTTTCTTTATATGAGTATATTTTATAAAAATATCGAGGCTGAAATTTACGAGGCTTAAATATTTTAAGAATACACCCGAGGCAGGAGATTTTAAAAAGAATATTATTTTGTGTGTTGAAAATTTGTAACACAATACGATTATGTTTTTTTTTTAAACTAAAGCGTATAAAATTTTTTTTTGCCTTTTTCTAAACTGCAAAACTAACAACAACAAAAACAGCTCGATCTAGTCGTATGGTTGATGCCAAAAACATTTGCTTGCAGTCTGGCTGCAAATTTAAAATTATTTCAACTCCCGCCAAAGTCAATAAAAAGGAATTGTCATACGCTAAAATCCGCTAAGAATATCACAAGAATATTTTGAGCCTGAAAATCTTCAGGAAAAAAAGGAATATTTAGCCTGCGCCGGAAAAAAACAATATTAAGTCTTGTTCAAAAGGAGTGTAAATCACCACTCCTGAATCTTGCTTTTTTCTATACACTGTTGTAATTTGCCTTGTTTTGCAATTCAATACAGTAATTCTTTTCCTCAGCAGGCATTTTGGCCAGAATAATTTATCGCCTAAACAAAATCGCCTAAGGAAAGAAAAATGTAATAACACTTGGAGTCTAATTCTGCAAACAACAACTGAAATGTTTAAATAGAAATCACACTACTAGACAAAACTACATCTGCTACTTTGCAATATTCATTTTCAACTTCCATTAATTTTTTTGGCTCAGATAAAGCGCTAATAGTTTTGGGCTTGCCGCAAAAACTGTTTACTCTAATTTTCGGTTAGCTTTTATGAATCTGTCAACTTTGGTGCTCTTTTAATATTTTAAAAGCACTAAAATGTCCACTTAGCCGGAAAAGATAGAGTTTCGCTAATAATTGTTGCCAACAACCCCGTCAGATAAAAGTGTTTTCCGTCGTGACACGTGCCTAGTGAATAACACTTGATAAATAACTCGGCAATTGTCTTTATTCCGGTTCATCAGAGTCTGTCGAAACTTCATTTGCATTAGAAGTGGCACGAGTGGCAACATTGAATGACAGATGTGCCGCGAGAAAGGTAGATAAATTCAAATTCACAAGGCTTTGTTCAGTGTCCGTGAGGTTTATTCGCCAGTCAAGAGCAGAGGGCAGCCAAAACAATATTCTTCTGCTATCGCGAAGCCCCATCAATGCAAAGAGAAGGTGAGATGTTTTTTGAATTAATTTTATCGGCCCTGTTGTTTCATTGAGTCATTCAATCTGAATTGAACCGGACGAAACTCCGCCAGCTATATGGATATGGGTAAATGCATTTAAATTTGCGCGATGCTTAGCCGCCAAAAGCGATATCTCATATACGAATTCAACGAAAGTCAGTACCGAAATTCGAATATATATATCTCTTCCTACCAGCTAAGCCTCTCGCCTGTTCAGAATTATTTTTTCTTCGCCAAAAGCATGTTTCAATGAGCGGAGGATTCTTACAAAAGGAAAATCTAAAATCGACAACTAAATGATTTGAGTCTATTTTGCGCCTCAGGAAACATTTAAAATCTTTTTATAAGCTGCACTCGATCCGAAAGCCATACCTCTGAGTTCATCGACTCAAGCTGTTATTTTTTTGTCAAAATGCAAATGTTTTTATTCGAAAACACCAACTGTTTTTGATGCATTAAAACCAATATCATCTTGGACCTGCGAAAATCGATTGATGTCGAGAGCATTTTACGGACAATTTAATCCCCTTGTGTAACTTTCTCGAAAAGTTCAGCAATAGCTAATATGGAGCTTGCAGAAGTATAATTGCACTAAGATTATCAATATTGAACTTTAAATGCACAAAAAATTGAAACTGTATATCTGAGCTCTTCTTCTGATCAACAGGAAACCCGCAAGCTAGTGCTACAATGAGCCGGAACAGCATCGGGTAATACACACTTACCGTGTGAAAAACTTATGTGCATGCAGGTGGCATTATGAAAAGTTTATTCCGTGCGATCAGCGATACCAGTTTACAAAAGCGGCCGAGAGGAAAGCAAAGAAACACAAAGAGCCCCAACGATTTGAATACGACAATGGGAGCATGTCTGGACTTGCAGAGTGAAGCTCCGATTAAAATTCTCCTTGTTCCATGCGAATCACAACCGCCTTCATCTACGAGGTACTGGGTTATAGACAGGCGAAGGCGCGGTAAAATTCCCTTCTTTGGATCGCACAGGTGTAAAATCGTACAGCATATGGGCAACAGGGTGAGCGAGCCCTTTCAAGGACATGTACTTGCAAGAGAAGGACAAACAATTATCAAAGGGATTTTAACAGACGGAGCTGTGGAGGGGAAATATTTCGAGCTTGTATTGCACACATATTCGCAACAACTTAACAACAGACCTTTGGGCAAAACATCTGGAAGAACCGCTGCGTTATGCGGATTTCTACAGCGAAGTGCGAAAGATAAATTGGGTACATACGAAGAAACACACGACGCATTTCTACACTCGGTAGGGGAAAACAACGAAGTTTTTCAAACGAAGGAAAAACTGTTGAAGTTTGGTCAGAAAAAAGTCAGCTGATTCAGCTTGCCCCCGTAAGGTGCACGCAAGGTTTACGTAAAGCTTCGAGAGCTTGCACTGATTTCTCATGTACAATATCCTTCTCGCGATATTGTATTTTGATTTTTTTCCGACAAGTTTTTAAGTGTAAGGATCATAGCCAACAGCGTTTATATACTGAATGAGCCGAAATAAGAATATAAATCAGCACTAAAAAGACTAAAAAAATTACTTTCAAAACACGGGATACATTGTCTGGATTATGGTATTAGTCGTAAATAGGATAATAGGGTTTAAGTTATTATGAATGGCCTGTTTTTATTTTTATTTATAAATGTTTCGTTCTCAAATTATTGATATTACATATATAGTTTGACACTATTGTACTGAATCGATGTTTTGACTTGTTTTGACTATTTAAAATCTTGAGAAGTGTCAAGTTTATACATACTGTATACTTTAAATTTCGGGTGTAAAATTATATAAGAAAAATAAATTATTGGGTTTAAGAGACACGTTTTCGTTTTCAAAGGGTAATAAGTCAACCCAAACTTATTGTTCGTCAGTTATGATGCAAGGTAAATTCATTTTTCGGAGATATTTGTAAGCACCTGGTAAGAATCACAAGAAACGATTCGCCGACCGCATTCATTCGGCAGTTGTTCGTACTGTGGCTTCTACACAAGTTGACGCAACGAGATCATGACTTATTGGAATGATCAGAAAATCTGTTGCAATCGGGCCGATAAAGAAACCGACCGACAAATCATGACGCGTACCGATTTGTATTTCAATATACACCTTCCTTGACTCCATTTATTTTGGTCAGATCTACAAGTTTTTAAAATCAAGTTTTTAAAGTCACCTTTGATGCATTTGTATGTGTAGTTTCGCTAAATTACTGTGGGCAGATTTAAAAAGAAAATTAATGCTGAACGAAACAGATGCCGTTAAGCATGCGAGTTTTTAAGGTTAAATTAGGGAGGGCGTCTCCAACACAACTTCCGTTGCCAATTAACTCAATTAAAAGCTTTTCATGACCTTCTTACATCTTTGTGGACACAACCCACGTTGCGAATATTTTTTTCTGACGCTGCGGATGTTAGTATTGTGTTGTTTTTCATTCACTGACGTTTTCCCAGGGCTTCATAGCCCTTAAGAATGCCAAACGTTGCCGCCCCTTCCTTGCCAAAGTGACAAAATGGAGTAGCGTTTTGTAAAAGCCACTCTCCAGAACGTCAAAATCTCAAGATGGTTTCCGACATGTTCTATTGAGTGAACAAGTAGCATGGTTAATCAGCTGAGCTTTCGCGGTATGCCTTAAGATCAACATCGAGTTTCGCGCAAGTTCCCGTGGTCACTGTCTTTCAGGCTTACCGACATGTCACCCTTGGTCTGAGTTTGGGTCTTAAGCTTTCCTCCCGCCCTGACCGCAGCAGAAACGAAGACATACTCGATGAAATTTTGTTGGAGTGACCATTTTTTGGGATTATCTGCATATACACTGTGTTTTGGTTGGTAATTGACAAACACTTCAACCACAAAAGGTGAAAATGCAAAGAGAAAAACGAAATCGTCGGTGTACGAAACGTATGCAGATAGCTTGAGAGATCTCGGTTGAAACACTATCGGATGCTGGGGGTAACCATGCGATGGACTAGCATTCCACCCAGGGGGAGGGGGGGAGTAGAAATGCTCCTTGTATTTATAATTCGGAAACCATATTCAGACTTTATAGAAGCTGACAGGATTTCTTAATGAAGACCAACTGAAGAACATCTAAAGATAATTTATTTCATGCCTATCGTTACCTCCAGGTAACCGCCTTTGCTGGTGTAGCAGAAACGGGCTTGCAGTTACCTCATGTTTTCAGGTTCTTAAACTATTTAGAATGAACTGTAACCAATAAACAAAAGCAAATTGAAAAACGATAAAGAAATTTCCATACTTACTTTGAACCTTCGGTTCGACCGAACGGAACTAGGCTCTAGACAAGCGACGGCATTCTAAGAAAAACTGGACAGCGGCTTGTCTGCCACGTAAATTCAACATGGCTGCCAAAAGTGACAAATACTCTATTTTGTTGCCTACTTATAACGAGCGAGAAAACCTACCGTTGATCGTTTGGTTGATTGTAAGAGCTTTTTCAGATAGGTAAGAAAGTTTTCTTTCTTATAATAACAGTTTTGGTTATCAATTTTCCTATTTTAACGTGGTTTCTTGATGGTGGAAGTGTGAAAAAGATCATTTGATTGTTTTGATAGTGGGCATGATTATGAGATAATAATTATTGATGATGGGAGTCCAGATGGTACACAAGAGGCAGCGAAACAACTAGAAAATATTTATGGCACGGATATAATTGTAAGTACTGCAAGAGAACAAATTTAGGTTTTGTAGTTATCTTTTTTTATCGACTTCGCATTCCCTTCTTTGTATAGCTACTGGCATACTGTAAACAACTGTTTCTGTAAAACCTAATACAATATTGTTTAATAATTATCACAGAGACTCAAACCGAGACCAAGAAAACTTGGCTTAGGTAAGCAACATTTCATTTTAGTACTAGTGATTAACAAAATATAATGATGAGTTTATAGCGAAAGAAAGTCAGGAAAAAATCTTCAAGCTCAGTGGGGAAAAACAAAAGAAAATGGGATCGGTGCAGTTGTATGTGTATCTCAATATAAGCAATGGAAAGAAATCCAGAATTACTGTTTCAGCAAGATTCTAAACCATCACCATTTTTTACTCCTGGGGAAAACACTTTATGTCTGGATTATACTCTGGGAGCTTATCTGTCAACATGCATATTTTAATGGGGATATGGAGTGTTCATTTGAAAATATAAGTCACAGAATTTTGGTCAAATTTCTTGGGTCTCCCTGTCTCTCTGTTTTTAAAGGCTGAGAAAGTCTCGGAGGGCCAGAACATTTAATGATATGTCTTTCTTCAGTAGGACTGAAATATCCCTGGAATGGGAAATAGATAATGTTATTGTTTTCATTTAGGTACTGCTTACGTTCATGGAATGCAACATGCCACTGGTAACTATGTAATAATCATGGATGCAGATTTGTCTCATCATGTGAGTTTATCAAGCTCTTGATCATTAAGTAGATAGTTTCACAGTGTTAAAGGGGACAATGAAAGGACAGAAAGCTGGAGAGACAGAGAAGTTACATGTAGCAAAGAAAAACTACTGATAACTGCCCATTTCTTGTACAGTACTGTTCGATCTGTTCATGCGTACATTAGTTTTTAATTGTTTCTTAAACAGATTGATTTCCTATACAAATTTCAACATAATTGTTCCATGATGTAATCAATTTTTTAATCTGTCTTTATTTCAACAGCCCAAGTTTATTCCAGAATTTATCAGGTTGGTCTGCCAGTATGCATCTTTTTGGTGCAAGTCATTGATTAATTTTATGTCTCCTTTTCATTTTGTCCTAATTTTATTATGCCGTTTTGTTCTTGTAAAAGAAAACAGAAAGAAGGTAACTATGATGTTGTGTCAGGAACAAGATATATTGGAGATGGCGGAGTGTTTGGCTGGGATCTGCGAAGGAAATTAATAAGGTGAATTTCATGATGAGGTTTGGTAATAATTGATTTATCATTTGCTGTAAGCAAGTGGAATGCTGTACCCTCTAACTTCAAGTCAATGTTGTTACAACCTACTGTAATGTGCCAGATTATTATTTTTTCAATCCTTAGGAAACTGTGAAACAGTGATTATCTTTTCAAGTTTCTTGAGTTTATATCACAGTAACCTCTAAAACATGCCATGGGGAACTTGATTCGGATTGAAGATTAAAAATTTTATAGTTTTTTTTTGTGTCATTTGAAAGGGCACACAAAATCAAAGGTTTAAATTTTTAGGATGAAAAATGGGTTTCATGTAGGTGCCCTTCAAAGCATTAAAGTAAGTTAGGGGTTGGGATGGCAATGACAAAACAAATTTGAATCCGGCTAATTAGCACTAACAAGGTGTCAGTAGGTAATCAATCTTAACTATATGAATATAAAACTTGTATCAGTTCGAGCAACTAGCAGCAAATGCGATGCTTCAGTGACTTCATTGTTCAGCGAAACAAAGGTTTAATTAAAACAAAAGATCTCCAAAAGATGCCACTTGGAAAACTGAGTTGTTTGCATATGTTATTTCTCGAAATTAAAGAGCAAACCAGCGAAAAATTATGATGGGTTACAATATATGTTTTGCTGTCACAAACTAACATGATACAAGTCTGGAAGGGTTTCGCTCATGTTGAGCAAATTTTGAAGTTATCTGACACAGACTTGACCATTCTGTATTAAATAATACGTTAACTAAATATCTTTTGATTTTGCCAGCCGTGGGGCTAACTATCTGACCCAGATTCTTCTCAGACCAGGAGCATCTGATCTTACTGGGAGTTTTAGGTAACATACTGTAAATGGGAATTGACACAATGACCCATGCCATGTTTGTTTGTTTTTTGTACTTGTTTGTTTGTTCTCTGTGCAGCATGTACTGTACATTGTAGCACTACTTTTTATTTATTTATTTAAGGGTCATTCCACAGTATTCTGCTGTTGCGGAGACTCCTTTTAGAGACTTTCATTATCGTATATCTAAAAATGTTATGTAGACTACAAGGTAGATGCAGACTGCTATTGTGTCGTAGATGTCCACTATGCACAACAGTAATGTAATTCACTCTGTATCAGATGTGTGACGATGCAAATGGTAAGTTATGTGGCTGTTGCAGAGACTAACCCTAACCCACAGAAATTCAATTATTTTTGTTCAACAAAGCTTAAGTGAGACATTCTCTGAATCTTGGAGAAATCAAAAATATCTGTTTGCTTTATTTGTAAGGGCATTATATCTAGTTAACCGATTGACTCCCAGAGCTTTTTGCTTTTTCCTCCTGCAAAACTTGACTATAGATGATGCCAACTTTGGTCAAAGGTGATGATGTCAGAAGTGGAAAAAAGGCCAATGCTCGTCACAGCTAGTTATGGGCTACACAGGAGTCAATGGGTTAATATAATTACCAAATCATTTAACTTATGTTTCTGTTGTAATTAACAATTCAGAGACTATGTTGTGTAGACTACACCAGGATGCTGTGAATAAAAACGCTACAAAAAATAAATACCGGTGAAGGACAAATTTTTGGCACTTGAGCAACATAATGCAGTGTCATTAACAATTATTCGACCACGAGCGCGCGTTGGATATGAGAAATTAGATAGCCAACAAGGCACGGAGCTGGTTTATTAGGAGTGTACTTTTTCTTGTCTCCAATTAGATTGTACAAGAAGAAAGTTCTTGAGCATCTCGTGGATGCTTGTGTGTCCAAAGGATTTATTTTTCAAATGGAAATGATTGTACGTGCTAGACAGTTTGGTTACACCATTGGAGAGGTGAGTTAATAAAGCAGACATTTCTTCAATCATAAGGTGATATATATCTATAGAGATGTTAAACGGTGTGGATTCGAAATACAAAAGGTTAAGGTATTGGTATATGCTTAACAGCAATTCAGCTGTCCGATGTTTTTACATTGTATCTGTGAGGCAAATATTATAAAAATCTCCCATGGTCTTCCATAATGCATAATAAGTTGAAATTTTTTAAGAAATGTATTCTGCCCATCTGACAGACTGAGTTGGTTTTTGATTTTCCAAGTGATAATAAAACATTTACCATACATGGCAATGGTACAAATAAATTGTCTCACAGAAAGATAAATTTCCCACAAAATGTTTTCCAGGGTAAATCTATCTGGGAACTGTACTGGCTACATGTGGATTATAATCCCAATATCTCTATATAAGAAGCAGGTTCTATCCTGGGGGAGGGGGGGGGGGGGAAACTCTCATAAAAAAAGGACAGTGTTGCTCGTCATACCTTTTAAGGGTTAAAAAAGCGGTTTTGGTACCTCTTACGGTGTCCAGCCTCAAAGAGTCCACAGCGAGAGCTTTTGCTGTACCTATCAGGGTTCTGAGCCGAAAACATATGACAGGAGATAATGTTTGGTTTTAGAATTGGTACCTCTTAGGGGTACCAAAGTTTCAAGCCATGCCCACAAAACAGCATCTTGGTACCTCTTAGGGGTACTTCTCTGAATTTCCGATGAGTACCCCATCCTTACCCCCACCCCACCCTAGGGTCGTATTTGTGAGGTGGTGACTGAGTGTGGCTCTCTGTTTTGTTTCAGGTGCCAATTACATTTGTTGACCGTGTGTATGGCGAGTCGAAACTCGGCGGGAGTGAAGTTGTTTCCTTCGCTAAGGGACTGCTTTATTTGTTTGCGACCACATGACAGTTGTCTGTTACACCGAGTCAGATTAGATTCCATAAAATCACTCTGCATCATCTTTACTCCAAGCAGATGGACTATTAACGTTGTATAAATGGCGTTTTTGGGCGTTTTCTGATGTTTTCACAAGGTTCTTTCATCGTGAATTCTTTACGAGAACCAGTAAAGATGTCTACTTGTATTTGTTGATACAGCAAGGAAATAGGCGGGTTTAGGAGATGTGGTTACATAAGAAAGACAATAAGTTAGTTTTTACACAATTAGATATTATATGAATGAGAAATTGATAATGGTTTGAAAACAATAAATTTCATCGTAAAACGTTTTGTGAACTCTCGCTTCTTATACCTATCGAACCTTTTGGTACAATTCGGCGGTTTATTAGGCTCGTCTGGTCCCGCCATGGGTATTTTGGCGAAACGTAGTCGAGCCAAAATACGAACCATGGCTTCACCAAACTCACCTGGTACGTCACCGAAGCGTACCAAAAGGTACGATTAGGTATTTACCGCACCCAAATTCAGCCAAGTGACCATATCAGGCCAGTGACTTGATATCACAGAATATCAGCACGTTACCAGCTTCTGATTGGCTTATTGCAAATTTGGGTACGGTAAATAGCCTTACACGGTCTTGATTATAATATCAGTAAAGCCCTCTCGGCTTGTAAACCTATCTATATCGACTTCAGTTTCGTGCTATTCACTTCAGGCAACCCAACCCTCTTCCCAACTTCGATAGGTGGAAACAGTACATTGCGCCAACCTCGTATATATAAAAAACTTTGTAACGTTCGTCGGTTAGTCGGCGAGACGAATTAGACCGAAGGGGTTCTACGAAAGTACTACATAATTTTCGTTCCCTACAACTGTACATTTTCAGTTTAAAACCGTGGAGTGGAAGAAATCGGTGAGTTATTTCATGCTAGCGTGTTTCTCACGCAGAATGCGACATGAAAGTGTTTTCCAATCAGTTAGTAAAAAAGTTTGAAAGACCCTATTCTACATATTTAAAACTCCTTAATCAAATTTTCCTGTCTTTATATAACATTTCGATGACAACAATAAACAAAGATCAATGTGCCTTTTCACAACGATCAGTCGTATTGTAGACTAGATAGAGGTCACTGACAAGGTTGTGATGTACACTGCAAAGCAGTCGGTTTTCAGTGAACGTGCAAGGTTTCCCCCCAAAGTGCAAGGTTTAAACTATGAACGCCTAGCCAGTTTGGTTGGAAAACGAACCTCTGGAAGAAGTGAAAGCCTCATCTGGGCAATCAGAGGGGGACACGGAAGTGGACGCGTCAAAGCCGGGATCGGGAGGGCAATAGCAGCCTTCCTGCAGTTGAAGAACATTGGGAACCTTAAAGAATTGACACTACGGGCTACGACCTGTCTTACCTTATGGATCAGAGACCTTCGTCAGCTAATGTCTTCGAAGAATCGTCTAGATACGTTAAACACCATCAGCAGCGACGAGCTGTGGCAAAGAACCAACCAGTTGTCTGCAGATGTAAATGTTGATCATAAAAAGACGTTGGAGATTGGTAAGTATAGGTCACATGGAAAGGGAAATAATATATAGATGTAGCCAAGCCTAAAAGCGGAGCTCCACAGTTAGGCCTCCAACCGACAACACGAGCATAGCACTGACCTGGAACTGCACTGACGGGCAAGAAACACCTGGCACCAGGACCTGAAAGCAGACGTCAGGAGATTGGGGCTGACCTGTAACCAGCTAGAAAGGAACTCCCAGTACAGAGAGCACCAAGAACTCTTGCCAGCGGCCTACGCCCCTAGGCGTAAATAAGTTAGCGCGGTTTTTGAATGTAAGAAAGCCTAAGTACGCGCGAGGTACAATGCCTTCGGTAGGCTCGATTCCAGTCGCTCTATCAAGTCTAGTCTCCTTTCCCGAACAGCGCCTGGTATCGAGCCTATACCTTCGGCGCATGCGTAAAACGGCTGTTGTGTCGTCCAGTTGTTATAAGCTGACAGCCCTTTTTGCTCATGGATGTTACGTAACATCCATGAGCTTAGGAGGCAGTCGGATGGCACTCGATCACTCACTCACTCACTCACTCACTCACTCACTCACTCGATTCTGATTAATTTATTCATTAAACCGGATTAAATCGTTTCTCCCAACCCTCCCCTGCTTAGTATGGTTCTTTTCCTAGGCACTTCGTGGTGTAGGTTAAGCAGGTTTTAGCGGGGTACTAGAAAGACGAATTTTTTGTCCGAGAACATGGAGTTCGTACATATGGCGGCTAACGCGGCACGAAGATGGTTCATGGTTCAACTCGTGGAGTTGTAAAATTGAAATTTGTCAAGCTAAGCAGCAGTAGCTGTAACAAATGGACATGGAAAGACAAGAAGCATATCGCTCATCAAAAACCATGTGTAAATTTATATTGAAAGGTCAAGGTGTTTTTTCATTAGACGTAAACAAAATTCTCCGATTACAAGTCACGCTAAACTCACGCTATGCAAAGAATGTAATCAGATACTCTTTTATCGTATATTTGCTGAAGGGCAAGAGAGTCACGTTTCGCAGACAGTGTAAGTAACCGCGTTTTTTTAAAGCGCGGTTTTCAACCGCATACTGCGGTTCTTGTTCTTCCTGATTCGTGACCTGAAGGTTTTGCGTGATCCGTGAAGAACCTGAAATATTAACCGATATTCGTGATTTTACCACACAACTCTACGTGATTTTGAGACACAAGTTCTCCGAATAGTTACAGTGGTCTATCGAGAGTGCCTTAGCCATGCAATATGCAATATTGTACGGAGCCTTGATTTAGCCATTCGCGATTTTGCTTCCTAGAAACACTGTTTTTAATGTAAGAACAGGTCCTTACTTTCTTATTTTCGTAATTCGGGAAATCGAAATTTTTTTATCCGTGAACCGTGATCCTCTGTATTTTAGGTTCGTGAACCGTGCCAGAGACTTCCCTGTACGACTCTCTTGATATCTAAAGCTTTTAATCGGACATTGTAAACAGACCACGAGAAGATGGTAAATTGTTTTTTTGTTAGATTATTTTTTATCAGTGCTGGCCTGATGGGCCGCTTGGCACAAATGTAGACTTTGACTTCCACCGTCTGAGTTTCTATTTGCAGAACGAGTGCTTGTGCCAAACGCTTCCCATGAAAATCACTTGATTTTCATGCGAATGACCGTGCAGGTGACATATATTTTCATACCAATAGTTTCGCTCAAAGACTCGTTTTGCCACAGTGGCAAAAGTAAACTTGGCATTGGGCTATTCATCCATGAGCTGCTCAGAGAGCCTTTGATTGACAAAAGCATTCGTTGCTTTGGATGAGTGAAACAATCTTGATTTTTAAAGACATTTTGGAAAAGCATTCAATTATTTTCATCCTTTATACAGTGTGCACTTCATTTAGTTGTAATTGCCAATGCAAATTAGATCCACGCGTTCTCTATAAAACTGATATATCTTTATTGAAAGTATTTGGATTACTAACAGAGGGTGAGATATGTATAGCTTCATTTTTTGTAAAATATGCTTACTTACAGCGAAAACAAAATAAAATCCATTCTAGAGTTTGACCGCTAATTTATCTTTTACAAGAAAGATCCGGAGGGGGGGGGGGGGGACAGTTGTAATCGAGTCCTAAACAGAACTCACACGGCATCTTTTAGTATGTCCAAAACTGGTACGCTTTGTGAAATAATCCGATTAGGAAACAAAACCATCAGCCAGGATATTGTACTCGCTGATTTGTCGAACATAAAACTCGTTCCCTCGACATCGAAGCGGCTTAACAGTTTCGGATAATGTTGTTAAGAAGAATGATTTTTTTTAATAGCTATCAAGATTCCGATGCTGATCCAAAGAAAATCGGTCTGAGATTAAACCTCTGGGCTGGGTTGTTCAAAGCCCGATTAAGCGAACCCAGGATTTTGATTTCAGTTTTGAAACTTTTCGGCGAGGTTTTCTGTTTACTGATTGTTTGTCCGTCAGTTTTGAGCCTGCGTAATCTCAAAATGCACAAAACATAACAAGTGAAGACATTTTCATTTCGGTGAACTTTTATTCCTGGGTTAACCGGCTTTTCAACAACCCCGCTGGTCAAGAGGTAATCGCGGGCTCTCTATTGTTGGCTGATCCTCGTATAATCGGATTAACATCACACAGAAAACTAAGCTGTGGGTTTTTACAAAGTAAAAAAATTTAGCTTTTTTTGTAAACACGGTTGAAGCGTTTTTGGAAAATACAACACTTCGCGTGTTTAAATAACGGTATTGTAAATTGCCTAGTTCAGACCAGCTTCAATTGAACAGAAGAAATAGAAAATTAACCACTTGTGTTTACACAGCGACATGTAGCACATTACTTGACTGCATCCTCAGTTTAAACACAACGTTCATTACGTATTGTACTAAACGGAACAAATGTCCTTGGCAAAATATGACAGGGCTTTCAAGATTTCAATGGACTGCCTTAGAATTGACTCCATGGAAGAGCCTTTGGTAAGATCGGGCAAAGCTTCCACGATTTCAGTGCCACTGTGAGGCACTGAATGTTTCCAATACGCGGGGTAATCACAAGTTTTTCCCTATTTCTCAATTCCCCCTCCCTCCCCTCCCACTTTCAGCAACTGTGATTTCTATCATTTTCTTCTTACTTTTAATATTAGTATAGAGACTGACTATAAGGCCCGTCCATAATACGCTGGAAAAATCTGAAGGCGCAGTTTTCAATCCGAAGACGAATCAAATGTTTTCCGTCCACACTACCCCGGAAAAATTCGAGAACGCAACAATCACCGGAGCAGAAAACCTCGAGTGCACACTTGATGGTTAGGGTTAATCACATGATTTTCGGAAAGCTCCGTCTTCAAAATGTTTTCCGTCCACACAGCGCAAAGCCGGCGTTTTGAAACTCTTTCGGTTCGATGAGCGTTTTCGAAAAGCTCCAATTTCGATCTGGATTAGTGTAGACGGAAGGCCTAACCGTAGAAATAGAGCTACGTTTTGAAATTTCTCCAGCTTAAGGTGAATCAGCGTAAGTGGAAAGCATGGAGACTGGAGATTCAAAGAAATACGTCTTAATACAATGCGAATTTCATGACGCAGAGAATGGAACAAGAGAGATCCCCATATGGCTTGAATCTTATAAAGAAAGGAATTGCACATTAGGTGAGTCAATTTCAAAATAAATCATTGCACATCCTAAATCTAACTACCTGATAATGTCAGATTCTCCTTTTAACTCACTCTAGACATATTTTCGCTAAGTAAGTAAAAAACGCCGGGATATATTCTAAAAAAAAAAAAACGTTTTCTTATTATGCAAACGATGTATCTGAATACCTAAATATTAAAACAGATTTCAAACTAATTATTCATTTTCTCACTACAAATTTGTAAATATTACTATTTAATTAAGGGAAGGGTGTTTTTCTCCGGTTCAAACTCGGGAGTTTTCGAAAGTACAAATGTGGAATATCACGAAAGCAAATTAGTCAAATGTTGATTTAGTAAAAACCTCGTGAAACACGTAAGCAGACACGAACGCATGCGCTGGTGCGTCCGTGCGCCTGGCAACCAATCAGAGCGAAGACATTGCCCTGAATTGGTTTACGTGACATTTCCCGCGCTTATCAACAGTTGATCTTGCTTGGAGTTTGATTACTTTAAAACTCTTTCTGCCATCGTTCCGATCGACTCTGAGAAACCTACGGTTAACGGACGGTGAAAGACTTCAAAATTGCCCTCATGACAAGAAACCACGTAATTGATATTTCTTAGGTAATCTGGAGTTCTACGGAACCCATTATTTCGATGAACCAGAACCAGAAAAGGACACCTCTTCAGTGACTACTAAGCTAACTAAAGTCATAGACGAAGTTAAAGTTCGGAGGTTCAGCGGGTACTTGAGGTGGAGTCTCGGGGATGGTAATATTCTCCAAGTCTAACAATCTGAGTTTCATTTCCATATTAAGAAGGGTTTCGAGCTCCTCGTGTGATTCCGAAGACGGCATCTGTGTGTTAGAACATTCAGAGGCAAGGTCAATGCAACACGAAGGGTTCTAGGTCGTTCATGGCTGGTTTTCACTAGCCCATAAGTACAAGCACAAGCAACATACACAGATACAGAAAGGTGATGTTAAGTAGCGGCTTTTGTTTGGAACTTTTCGCATGAAAAACACGCGTTACGAGTCCCCCAATGCAGAAATATTGTTGCGGAAACAATGTTGTATGTCCCCCTAAATGATTCCTCGTTCTCATGCACAAGCAAACGTTTGCTGCCGAAGCCAATTTGTGTCTCCGAGAAACAAAAAATGCTTCTGAATGTTTCCAAAAACAATTAGCTTTCGTAGCAAATATTTCCCGGTTTGGGGGTCAACGAAACGATTTTAGAAAACAACGTTACGGGCGCCTGAAAGGTGGGGAAATCTGTGAACAGAATCAACTTGATGATAGCGTCACCGACAATGGCATATCCGAGGCAAAAATACTTGTATGGTCGAGAACCAAACGTCGTAGTTTTTCTCTATCGCAGAATGTGACCTAAGCCGGCCAAACTCGCAGAACCAAATGACAGTTTAGCTAACAGACACACGCGTCGTTTTCATTTTCCGGTGACATTTTTACTATAAAAAAGACTGGGGACAACTTTACTTTGTATGTAGAGCAACTTCCAAAGTAGCGCACAAAAAGTACATCTGAAATTTCATTCTTGCTTCGTGCGCTTGATATGAACTTTGTTAGGGGCACAAGAGCTTTCACAACCTTACCTCTTTGTTGAGTAGCGTTGCTAAACCGTCTGTCCAAATGGCAAACTGAAACGGAATGAAATCGTTTGTTACAAGTCGAAAATAATCACTTGACCATTTCATGCAAGGGTTAAACTTTAAGTTTTCTATGACATGAAGCGACATGCAGTATTAGTAAGTCACTACTCTCCAAATGTCCTTTTTCAAACTCCTGGCTGGAGTAATCAAGCACTGCAAGAGCGAAGTGTCTTCCTTCAAAAACGCAACTGGTCCAATGTGAACTCTCCCTCCCCCTCTGGGTTCAACCCCTATAGGGCGGGGAAGGGACAGTTCAGGGACTGGACAAGAACACAAAACGAGGATCAGAAAGCCAAATAATCTGATAACACCAATACTAACCGTGGCCGGTGTTGCTGCAATGAAGTCCAGATGCTTCTCATCGGCCTCGCTTTCGTACATCAGGGAAAAACATAATGTTACATACCCCTGTGGAGAAATAAAAAAGAAAATTTATAAATTAGAACATATTTTCCCAACCTTTGACTACTTTTTAGTGTCTCTTAGTAGTTTAGTACGAAAGCCAAATGGCTCGTTTCCGATGCAGGACAGATTGTTACAGTATTAGGGGAAATGACACTATTAAATACAGTTTTCACTTACGGTGAAGAAGAATTTAAAGTTACCAGTTACCAGATATGTAAATAAATAAATAAGCTGGTCTATTTATTGGTGTGTAAACTATTTCTTCGTATTTCTTCTTCCCTTCACTTCATCTCAAACTGATCAGTAATACATAAAGCAAAAACAAAGGAAATCGTGACGGTGACAGAGGTTAGGATAGCTGAACTTAAAAAGCGATCGATCGAACGATTTTAACGATTTTATTCCTCCGCATACCCCTTACTTGTAGTTTCGAATCGATTGAGAAGATGTATCGAGAGTGTTTGATCACACAACCAAACACCTCGAAATTCGTCAAAAATAACTCCTCTGTGTGTTGTATTTTCAACTTACATCTCGCGAGGTAAAGGTAAAGCTTACGAGCCAAGTGGCCCATCAGGCCGGAGCTTATCCCGGTTTCTGTAGCATGAAGCGACTAGGAGTATTTCTACTCCCCCCTGGATTGAATGCTTGTCCATCGCAGGGTTACTTCCAGCATTAAATTTGCCGGTACCCATCTATGCACCTGGGTGGAGAGAGGCACTGTGAGAGCAAAGTGTCTTGCCCAAGAACACAACGCAATGTCTGAGACTCGAACCAGGACCGCTCGATCCGGAGACGAGCGTACTAACCATGAGGCCACCTCGCCTCCACTTCTCGCAAACCTGAAACTAAATATCTTACTTTGCTGATTTTCCGATCTTTGCTATGAGGACAATCCTTTCCAACAAGCAGGTTGTTGATTTTGGCGATTGGTACTGTAGAGATAAAAAATAAAAAAAACTTACAAGTGACGCTTTGTTAGCAATGAGTTATGGCAGGAGAAACACTACGTGTAGTTTTCTGTGAAGGAGTGCTCAATATTTTTTGCTTCTTTTTGCCTTCTTTCCCCTTTCATCCTCTTTTATTTAATTATTTTTTGGGGGGGAAGGGGGAGGCGTTGTTTGCTTTAATAGAAAAACCCAAGCATAGCATGTCTTCTAAAGCTTAAGCAGAACAACAAGCTTGGTACACATTACATGAAATTTGCATAGTTACACAGCAGCTTGGCTTTCATCCATAGAGCTACTTTGTACAAAATAATAAACACTGCCACTTGAAAGTACTTCTAAAAAGCGTTCACTGGAGTGGTCGCACACAGAATGGGTTTATTCATAGAATAATCACAGCACCACACGAAATTATTGCCCATCCACAGAGAGCAAGGCCAGAATACTCACACTTGTTAGGAAGATTTTCTAGCGAAGGCGCATGTCCTTCTTCACAGTCTCCGTAATGAAGAAATTTTAAATTTGGTGACAACCTACAATACCAGAACCTGTCTGAAATGACAAAAAAGAAACAATTCCTTAATAAGCTAAGTAATAAGTAATTTCTGTGTTTTAGTTGTTTCCTGACACGAAAACACATTGTGCGGTTTCCGTGTGTGTCAGTAGCTAAAAAAGGTATGATAGAAACGTGTATAACAAACATCCCTTTGCCGGACTAAACAACTTTAGACTTCGTCACTTGAAATACGAAGTTTTTTGATCGAAACTAACGAAACGTGTTTCTTCATAAACGTAGTTTCTTGCCAGCTTATAGTCAGCGACACAAAAATTTTGAATTCGTCAATTCCCGCCTGGAAATTTAATTTCGCTGGAACATTTAAGAGTCACATAGCCTGCATAAGCATATAGAAAGTTTTTTTTTGGTTTTAGAGTGGCTGAGGCAAAACCTGCTGCAAAAAGAGAAACATGTGTCACGCCTATGTCAGGATTTTTGGTAGAAGCCTTCGCTATAAATAGCTAAAGGTCCAACGTACACTTAATGGTTTTCTTTAACTGATTCTGATGTTTTAAGTCGATACCTCCGCGACGGATATGAATGCGTGCTCGTTCGGTTCTGGCTTTAAATAAACTAGTCGCCGCCACGTTTCCTTCACGTTAAGTTGTAATGTCACTAGGTGGATGCCGGAGGACGATTTTGCGAAATACGTATCGGAAACGAATTATGAAATTTATGCAATGCTGGATTTGAAAAGACACTTCATAATCCCCCATCAAACTTTGCAGAAACGGCCAGTCCAAACCGGGTACCTATAAAGAAATACCGACTTTAAATATCTGAAACAGTTCTGCGCAAAGTGCTTTGCAATGGAACTATTTGTTTGATTGTTTTGCTTGTTTTTTTAACTCAAATTCCCTTGAGAAGACTCCCTTCGTGTCATGACCTACCCATTTCATTACAAGGAGATTGCTCACTGGTCCTTACCTCTGCCTCGTGCCCGACCTGGGGCTTTGTCAAAAAGGGTTCCTTGAATAAGTTGATCCAATCTCTAGAAACAAACAACATGAGTTGTTTAGAGTCTGTTCTTTCGGTATTAAGTCCAATAACACAAAATGCATCTGGCTTTACACCTTTGATTCATTAAATATTTGATTCATTAAATATTATTTCGGCGTATCATTAATTTATTTTAGTGTTCGCGACCTTAGAGTTTGGAGATTTATAGGGACTGTCATTTTGTTTGCGTCACCTTGCGGCTTGGCAATGTATTCAGTGGTCGTTCTTGGGAATCAAAGAACATGGACGACAGTAAGAATAAACTAAAATTTCATTTACCGCAGACGACGTTCCTCGAACTGTAAAAATAATTGGATCAACAAGACAAATAAGGACTCTAGTTCCTCTGTTCGGATTCACAGGACTAGAAAAACACGACACAAAAATGTGGCGGCAAGGCCTTTTTTCCTGTTCCGTTTTTCGCTTCTCATAATTGAGCACCTGATTGCAACCTTGTAAAGTCAGTTCTCATAACTAGATTTCACAGAATCTCACCTGTTGTTTGACCAATTCTTTAAGTTCTGGAAGCACTTGTTCTCTAAGTTCTCTGTAAGTAAAGACAGAACAAACGCAGTGATACGTTTATGTAATTTGAGATAATAGGTATTAACACGAATTAGTATATTGTCGACACGGCACAGAGAACTGGGTGCTTTGGTAAAAAGAGACGCTGCATCTGGTCAGGGGTACACGGTCCCTATTTTTCCTAATAAGAGGTTTTTGGGGTTCACGTGCCCGGCTTTGGCGAATGTTATTTGATGAATCTCTTGTCCATTTTGTTGTAAGCTTATTGTCTCAAATGTCTCTCTTATCTTAGGCCTGGCTGACCCACTAGCCAATGCCTCAACCTTTGGGTATGTTCGGTTGTGAAGTGAAGGCAAAATCTTGCGTGTTCGAATTCAACAACGTACGCTAAAATGGACAGAGGTGATGCCCACATTTTGACGCCCTTCACAGCAAAACTCTGTATAAGCGATATGAATCTTTACTTAGAAAAAATGTCTTTGCCCTATTAAAAACTACATTTGTTAACATTGATCAATAACTCCCCTTCTTGCAGAAGGTAACCTCTTGATTGTTATTTAATTTCCGCACGATCCCGTGACATCTCTTGAATACAGCCGGCCAATGCCAGTTAAGAATTGTTCGTGAAATCTAATTCTTTGTTGTTACCACAGCAAAGAGACACCTCAACTTGCTTTCGTACTCACACAACAGGTTTGGCTTTCAGCTCCATGATGTTTCTCGCATGGATCTCCTCTTGCAGAATTTTAACAATTTGTGAATATCCTAAACTGAACACATGGGTCTGCAAGAAAACAAGACGTTAACGAGTATTGACTTAAATAAGGCTAACGGCCATATCCTATATGAGTTCAGGGTGGTTGTAGAGTTTCTATCCAGTGGTTGACTCTGTTTCTGCGGCACGAAAACATCAAATCTTCTGTCAAAGTTCATGGAATGTTGGTTCATGCAATGTTGCGAGGCAAGTTGAAGAAAAATGTTGCCCGTTTTACCGTACCTTAACTAAGAATCTCGCGATACTCGAGTCATTTACTTTGTTTATCACTGTCAAAACTATCGCAAAAACAAAATCCGGAACAATGACAGCGGTACATTTCAAATAAAAAATTAAAAAAATTAGCCGTCGTGGTTCACGTTCTCCAGACAACACAGAATTTGGTCATTTCACGTAAGGGGAACGAGTTTTTCTGAGCCACAACGGGCGCTCTTTTTGGTCAACAGAGTTACTAAGGGCCGAATCGCACTAGAGCCAGGTATTTCAAATGTCTCGCGGCAAACTCCACAGAACTTGGCCGAAGTTTGTCCGGCTTCTGACAATTTGACTATTGTCCACGCGCCACCGCACAGGTGTTTTGTTTACGTTTGATAAATCCGAAATGTTTACATTTCGTTGAACTCGTGACCTTATCAGTACCTGGCGGGAAATCATATTCATTATCAACAAAATGATCACAAGACGTTTTCTGCTTTTTGTAGCTGCAGCATTTGTCCGACAATTTCAAATGTATGCTCAGCTGAGGATTATGCAGATAATTTTGTCTCTTGCTCCAATTCAACTAGAGGGGAAAAGGCGAAGACGAAATCGGCGTAGACGTCTATACCTTTGGGTTCTCCCTCAACCCGCCGTTTCATGGTTCGATATTCATTGCAATGAATCCCAGACGAATATTTTAGGAAACAGCCACGGTTGAGAAGAGCTAATTTCCGTTTGCTTTTGGATGTCCTTCGCCCATACACCAAAAGACAAAACACTCGTTTTAGAAGGTGCATTGAGCCAGAAAAAGTATCTCAAATTCCCAGAAACTGAAGCGCAAGTTGTAAATATAACACCCTCCTCGACCTGCAGAATTCTTCATCTCCTACTCAGCCTCATTCAATAATTGCTAATTATTATAATTATTATTAACAGTAAACAAATGATAACCGATATGGCAGCACTAAGCTAGCACTAAAGAATACCAACGCTAGCGAGAACATGACAAACAGTTTCCGCTTTCACTGACTGACCTTATATCAATAACACGAATGTCTTTTCAAGGAAATTTGCAAGGAAAAACAGGACCATAAATTGACAGGAAGTTTTAAGTTCTTTCGGTGCTTTCCACGGCCTGTGGACGATCTGATCACAGCTGGGCTACAATGATAGACTTAAAAAAGCCGTAAAAAGATTTCTTTCGATCTTAAATTAAGATTATAGTCTACAAGTTAAATCAGGATCAAATGATGGATAACACGATAAATGAATTCAGCTTCAGTTAAGCTTTTCAAGCAATAGATTTACAGAGAAACACGGACTTCACAGCTTTCAACAAAACATAAGTAAATAAATACGAAATAAATCTCAGAACACTTGCTTAAACTAACCTTCATATCAATCGCAAGACTTTTCAAAGTGATTCATCGGCGATGAATCACTTCCCTCAGCGCATGATGTTTGTACTACTTGCAAACTTTCCGTACAGTCTTTTACTTTCGTTATAACTGCATCCGGCCACGACTTCCTGCATTTCCCCGTCAAAGTAGTTTTGAATTTTCAATAAAACAGACTTCTTCCTTTCAGCGATAACTTTTTCCTTCCCTTTCCTAGACTATTTATAGCGCTAGATGTTTTCGTCGTTTTGCTCTGTATATGTTGTGTGTGAAGCTGAGTCTGTGCTTTCATTCTTTCAGCTGCTGTGATTGGTTTGCCGTAGTTCATGAATTTTTGAGAATAAGCAACTTGATCACGAAAGTACAATAGCTTTCTCTCTTCGACAAACGTTTTCCACAGTTATTTTATAATGCAATACACAGCGCTTCTAGGGATTTACCGACGCAACAAAACCCACTTAGGATGTTGGGAGAACACTCGAAAAGCTTGCAAATCACGAGCCGTTTTACAAGTTTTTCTTGTTTTCTCCCAACATCCCGTGTGGGTTTATTGTGCCGGTAAGAGTTCACAGAAGCGGCTCATCTCTGCATGCATAATAAAATTCAGTCTTTAGGTATATCTGGATTTAACAACCGAACGATAGATAAAGAAGGAAGCAATATCTTCTAACTTAAAGCAGTTTAAATTACTTTAGCCATGCACAAAATTCCCTTTAAATTGAAGGAAACCTGAAAATATTAGTTTAAGGTAGGAAAACCCCCAAAAAGATAGTAATAAACCATAAAGGAACAAGGATGATTAAGGATGGAGAAGATTACACGCATTACAAGCGGCGGACTTGAAAAAGTTAGGCTGAACTTTCCAAGATGCGCAAATTGTGACTTAGCGACTTCAGCTATAGAATGCTGTTTGACTAGACTCACCTTAAACAATTCCATGGATAGATGTTTATCTTTAAGCGCTCTGCAAATCTGATCCTTAACCACTTGCATGACACGACTGAAGTCCCCTGAGGTGGCTTTCATTTCTTTCCACGTCTTGTTCAAAAGTTGAATACAGATGCAAAAGAATTCTTCAAATGCAAAGTCCATGGTGAAGAATATCGGGTGGAAATCTTTCCCGGAGTCGGAAGCTAAAACAAAACAGAAAGATCTTTTTTAAGATCACCGTCTAGACAAAAAAAAATCTTTCCTGCAAAGGTGCACTATAAGATGAGAATAATTGTTTCTAAGTTGCAAGTGAATATATAAAAGATCTTAAATTTGAACTGCGGACAAAGATGTATAGGCATGAATGGCATCACAGTTCTGTACACACCGACTTGAGCAGTTATGAAAACTGATAAAGCCTGAATAAAATTCACGATTGAACGGGATTCGAACATATGACCTCTGCGATACCGCTGCAGCGCTCTACCAATTGAGCTCTCAAGCCAAATGGGAGCTGGTCACGTTGGAATGAAACTCGAGCGTTGGGAATATATCATTTCCTAATGGTTCCTGGATTCCTTTCTACAAATCAAACCACTCTGATGAAGTTTACTACACTGGATCAAATTGACCATCTCGAAGTCATTTTATTCCACTGACTGAGTTGTCTGGTGACCAGAACAATTTCACCTAGTTACGTAGTTTTTTCTCCCAAGTTCGCCCAACAAACGAAAAGAAGTCTTCAGCTTACGTGGTTCTCCATTGATTTCTATTACTTCACACAGCATTTTGGTAAGGGCAATACTGGTGCGAGCAAACGGGCATTCGTAGTCATCGCCTCGACCAAGATTTTCCAGAATGACCTTGACAGAAAAGGCAACCATTAGATTTTTCTTGAATAGCTAAAAATGTTGTTAACCGTGTTTAACTGGGGAACGGGTGCGAATATCCGCACCCAGTTCAAATTTGAACTTGAATGAACAAACTTTCTTCGTGTTACGCTAACCAATGGCCTAAACAAAAATTTTAGCAGATAACTAAAACTAAGGTAAAGGTAAATTCTGCATACGAGCCCATCTGGTCAGCGCTTATCTCCGGTTTCGGTAGTACGAAGCGACCAGGAGTATTTCTACATTTCTACTCCCCCTGGATGGGACACGAGTCCGGTACCCATTCATACACCTGGGTGGAGAGAGGCACTGTGAGAGTGAAGTGTCTTGTCCAAGAACAAAACACAGTAATATCCCCGGCCAGGGCTCGAACCCGAAGCGCTTGATCCGGAGTTGAGCGCACTAACCACGAGGCCACCGCGCCTCCCAAAAAAATTAACAACACCATACATTAACAATACCACCCATTTGCTAAAACGGCAATACCAATTATGCACAAACTTGATTTTAGTTTTCCTAGTATAATGCATTTACCCTGGAATATGTTTGTCCGTCAATTTTTGTCTATCCACGTTATTTGGCGTCTGTATAGCAACCATGTGTTGACTGATCGTACTACCTTAATCTGTAATTTCTGGCTTTCTGAGTTTCATATCTAGTTTTATTTTACGGTACATGTAGCTCACGGACTTCAAAATGCAGTTTCATTCTAGAACACGAAATATTTACGATAGTACAAAAATAATCCACTGGTGATTTTCGGATTTTTTACATCTTCAAATCTAGTTGATACCCTAAGGGTGAGTATTGTCGTAGAATAATAAAATACCCTGCGGTAGTTATCCTCGTGTTTCCGCGCAAAGTAAACCATTGTGTGCAACGGAAGAAGGCCGGGTGGAACTTCACTGAAGTCATTTGCAGGTGAATCAATGTCCTGTAAAATAAAAGTTAACAGAAGTGCTAAACTGTAAAATAATCATAAAGAGACTTAGAGGTACACTCACAAACATCAAGCAGGAGTCTCTATATCTTTGTTCTGACGAAAGACTAACGCTAGAATATAAACGTCACCTTTACAAACTCGCTTCGGGAATTAAACCTTTAATCATCTTCAAAGCGTCAAAAATAAAACGCTGGTTTAAAGAATCTACTGACTCCAAGTAACATGACACCTCCAGTCAGTCTTACACCTACCCCCTTGCATATTAACTCTCCCCTCCCCTCTAACGCTTCCTTTATGAACCCACCTCACAGACCACTATACTTCGAACAGAAATAACCAATGAAAATGTACTTGCAGGTAAAAGGAAGATCAAACCAATTACTCAGAATAGCTTTCTAAAAATATATCCCTCATCAGAGCCTTTACGTTTCTTTTCGGGTCTACTACAAAAAGTTCTTTTTTATACCTCTTGTAGCCTTTGCAATCTTAAACTGTGTCATGAAGTAATGTAGACATTTTTTATGAATCAAACCAAGAGACTCACCACAAAACCGAGTCTCTTTAAGTCTCTATGCTGATCCCCAGCTTGTGAGAGAGGTCTTGAACTGGGCGCCACGTTGTCTAATTCAAACGCCACACGCCGCAACGTATCGAGACTTTCAAAAAGGTTCTAAAAAGAAACGACATTTCAGTTAATTACCGTTGAAACATTCCACCGCATGTCGTAAAATCCCGAAGATTTAGTTGCTTTACTAAAATCCAAAATGTTTCCAAAGGTACGGAGGAGAGGGCATTGCTTCCATTTCAGAGCATTCACCGTGACGAATTGTCGCCGCGTTGTTGCTGAAATACAAGTAGTTGTGCCAAAATGTATTATCGGGGTTGTGGATAGAAAGAGGGACTGTATGTGTACTTGTGACTCACAATACATAGTCTTGCATATGAAGATTACAATGCAACGACAATCTTTCTCTAAACTGGGTACAACTTTCTAATCTTTAATCGAATCAGTACACCGCAAACGTGGAAAAAATGCTAGAGAAATCTTCCGTTTGCTAGTTCATACAAATGTTTGGGCTTCCACAAGTGCATCCATGCGACAATTCCTTCGCTCCTTCGTTTGACCCATCTTGCCGCCGTTCGATCATTTGTCGGTTCATCTCACCATGTTTCCCTTTTTACAGAGCTAATCCCTGACTTGTTTCTCATTTTGTGAACGTTTATTTGTAAGCAAGCATTACAATTACAGTTATACATGCACTAACCTGGTTTTGAGCATTGCCCTTTGTGAAGATAAAGTCTACAAGCAGACTGCGGAATATGAGAGATTGATACACATAGAGCTGGTGTTCCATTTCATTTTTCATGGCTTTTGAGTCACGGATTATATCCTGGCAACAAAGATTAAATGTGATTAAATAGTACATGTACCTTGAAAATTGAGTTTATTAAATCATACCCAAAAATTGTCGTTAATTCACTTGAACAGTTTTAAATGTGCTTGTATTTATTGGGTGTACATGTAACATGAAATCAAAACCAAACACCTCACCATTACGCCCCATGTGTCAAATGACAATGAACACAATGAAACAAGGAGAACTCCAAGAAAATGAGTATCACCAAGGATGCTGGTCTCCTTTGCAGCCGTTACCCGAGTTGTCACGCAATGTTATGTGACAACTTATGTCCTGTACACACTTCGAAGGATAAATTTGAAAACGCAGTTTCATTTCTACGGTCAAGCCTACCGTGCACACTAATCCGTCACGAAAACGGAGCTTTTCGAAAACGCTCTTCAAACCGGAGGAATTTGAAAACGCCGGCGTTTCGTTTTCGTGTCGACTGAAAACATTTTGAATACGGAGCTTTTCGAAAATGATGACGTCACCATAGTTATGTGAATTCTCCGCCCAAGTTTACTTCCAACACAAATCCAAAATGACCGGTGATTGTCGCATTTTCCAATTTCTCCGACGTAGTGCATACGGAGCTTCAATAACGGCTGCATAGGAGACTACAAGGATGCCTACCATCACGACAAAACATCCAGAGCTTTCGGTTGGGAATGAAATGATTCGAAAACGGCCGGGGGATGGGGGTTACTCGAATATGAAACAGGCGAGGATGCTCGTCATCTCGCTTAGGGGTGTAAATTTCGGATTTTGGTCTCCCTCTTAGGGTGTTATGGGTAAAACGCCATTATATTTAGCCGTGAAGCTCTCGTTTAGGGTTGCACACGAAGAAATGTAAAAATATATATTTAATTTATGACGATGCTTGGTCATTTTGGTTTCACCCTAGTCTTGAATTGGGTATGATTTTTAGAAAAAGCTACTTTTCATCATTATCGACAAGACCATCATCAAAAGCCCTTCATAAATTATGTTTAGGGCAACTATTACAGCCACAACGGTCACAAACAGGGTGCTGAATTTCTAGTCAGGTCATAAATAGGGTAGGGAAAAATCGCAAATTTTTGTCATAAACAGCGTAAGGGTTTTGGGAAGCGGACTGTACACCCCCACTCAATTTTTTGGGGAGTACCGCCCCCCCCTTCCCCCGGCCCGAGGAACTTTTGGCCAATTGTCTGATTTTGGAAAAACCCTTTTCTTTTTTTTCTATCCAGCCAAATTGGTAAGCATTCTTAGTTATGATTGCTTTTGATATTGTATCTGATTAAACGAGTGCAATAGGAGTGTTTATAAAATAACTGAGCCACTACGCGCGCTCTCATTGGTTGATAGGTGTGTTTAGATGAGAGTATGTAAACACGGTTGTGACGTTTTCGATGCGGGCGTATTTTTGAGAATTCTTTTATAAAAGCAATAGAGCACTTTTTCCGTGTTTATAGCCTCCTCTAAACACTAGGAGGGGAGAATTCTCGAAAGTTATGCAAACCCTCGACTACGTCTCGAGTTTAGATGAGGCTATATAAACACGGAAAAAGTGCTCTATTGCTTAAATGTGGCCTGGCTGGAATTTTCAATCATAGAGCATTGTAGTAAATTACAAACACAACCAAGCAGAACAAAGCTTGTTCTAAAAACAACTTGCGTGTGAAATAATTATTATTCCACGTTTACTTTCACACTAACAGAACGGAAAACCGATCTGCTACAAAAGGAAAACTCTGCTCAATGAAGCTAGGCATGACTTACATTCATAATATATGTCCTTACTCCTTTCCTTGATAGAGTATCTGCAAATTGCTGAAAAGTATTCCAAGAAATAAAACAGTAAGAATAAAATACAACAAAATGATGTCAACATTGCTGAAGGTTGAATCAAAATATTCCACTGAAAATTCAAACAAAAACATTTTTGTTAACAGCAGGGGTTTCATTAATGTTTTCAGCCGGAGGGCACCTGATTTTCACACGCGGGCAGAACGTTTTGATCCAAACTTCTTTATAAGAAAAAACTTTCCTCTAGATAGTCAAACCAGGGAGGCAAAACCATCCTTGAAGCCAGTCAATCTGCCTGATGCCCAGTCCTAAATGAAACTCCTGGATGGCCCCCCTGAACACTGATGTGCGCTACCTTTCAAATAGTCGTATAACCCTTTCTCTGCACATAGGGGAGGAAAGACTGTGAGATTAAGCCCAAAGTGAGTCTTTATGGAGGCTTACTTGCAACATCTACTGCTACATGTACACTGGACCTAGTCATGCTTCTGACTGGAGAGAGGGCCGTAGGACATAATAAGTTAACACAGTGATCCTGACTAAAGCTGAAACTTGGACTGTTTGATTCAGAGTCCAGGATAAGCCTTTAAGGAATTGTGTACCCGACTATACCTTAAGTAACAAATACAGTAACTAAATCACTTGTTTATATTACATGTACACTGTATATGACATAACAATGTTTCGTATGGTAAACTCACTCTTTTATTTGATGTTCGCATGAAAAGGCTGTTGATAAGGGCAATGGCGTACAGTTGAATGTCTTGATGAGCGCTAACAAAATAATAAATAAGTAAAAGTAACAGAGTTACTAATTAAAATGTACACTGTACAGTGCAACTATCAACAGACAAAATGTACCAAGACACTATACTAACAATAGGGCTCGGAATACTCATTTACAACAATTTGATGTCGCACAGTTTAGCCTCTGAAAATAGAGAAAATACACAACATACACTGTATGCTAGACAGATTACTATGGTAATCACAAACTAGCAAACTCAGTGATGGGATGAGCAAAGAGAGTAACACGAATGAATTACTAGATACAAATGTACCCAACTAAAAGGCATATATAAAACAAGATCACTAAGCTATCTGTTACAGAAATTCAAAGCATACGTATTTTTAACTTTTAACGTGTACATTAAAACAATCTTATCAGTTTGCTGGCCTTTTTCAACTGCATCACTGATCAAATGGTCTATGCATGGAATTCATAGATTTGTGTGGAGAATCTTCATTTTTAAAAGCAGGTTTGCAAATGATTGTACAGTATGGTACTTACTTTTTAAGATGAAGGACAAGATTCTCAAAAATTACTTCTTTTTCCACAATTGGATAAAACGTTGAGCTGATGGACAAAAAGAATCAGATATTTAGTTTCTGAATTCTTTTTGAACCAACCTCATTCCCAATGTCCGTCATCTTTCCACACTCCCAAAGCGAGAGAACAAACTCTAAGCCAGTTGAAGACAGGTAACATACATGTAGAGGCGGCAACAGACAAGAGAAGAAATCAATTCAGCAACAGAGCAGGCTCTTTAAAACGGAACTTTAGAAGCATTACAAGGAGAACACGTGTGGAGCCAGCCACACCCCACAGACAGGGCAGTGGCACAACACTGAGAAACCAGAGAGCAGAATGAATGATGTCTTACTGTCGAGTATGTATGTGGGAGACAGGGCAGGAAAACCAAGCAAGTGAGCTAGCAAGTTACTGCAAAGCAGAAGCCCACAGCAATGCTCCTGAAGGACCCTACATCACCACCCAGCATTGTCTTGATTTTGCAGTCACCTAAATTCCATCTAACCCCATTAAACAGGGCTGTCAACAAGGGCCATAACCGGTAACACCTGTTACGACTGAGTATGTTTGATGGGCCCTTGATGTTACGGGTGAACTGGCCAGTAGTTGATACAATTCACCCACAAAGTTATACATGTAAGTTTGCTACGGGTGTGAAGATCAAGGCTACAGGTGAATAAAAACTTAATGACAGCCCTGATTAAAAAAAAAGTACATTGTACAATACGTACACAATGTACATGTATGTTAGCTAACACTGATTCAATTTTAGGTACGTCTTTATTTATAACAATATATTTATTTAATGCTGGTATGGAAACTATGACCTTCAGAATTCAAATCAGTTTAAAAGTGAACTGCTTCACCTGTTTGTGGACACCGCTTCTAAGATAGACAGACATCTCTTGAGCACTGTAGGATCCACTGAATTTTTCTTGTTCACAAATACTGTCAACTAAAAATATTTGGCTCAATAATTAAACTGCATAGTATCAATGACTGGCTTGCGATTATCAAAATTAAAGACAGTTTTACAGAAGTTGTAAATATGATATTATTTTGTTTTTCCAGGCATATAGTTTGTCTTGCTGTTACAAACGTTGTGTAAAAAAAGGTAAGGTACAGTTTGCATTGAGCCAGTGGCCCATGCAGCCGGAGCTTATCCCAGTTTTCTTTTCCCAGTTTCCCAGCATGTTATTAAGTACCTTGCCCAAAAACACAATGCAGCAACCCTGCCAGGCCTTGTACACAGATCATTCAATCCTAACCATTAGGCCACCGTACCTCCCAGTTAACACATAAAATACATGTAGGTGGCCTTCACATGGCAAACTTGAGTTGGCAAACTTCAAAATGTTGGGAAATTTGTTCCTTCATGAGTCAAACTTGTGTCAAATCACAACACACAGTAATTTGCAACATGGCTGACTTAGTGCAGTGGCACTCACTAGAAAGCGATGGAGAAACAGAAAGGTTTGGATGAAACCCACTTTGTCTGCTAGCCCCTCCATTTTCTTTTTCTTAAATAGTATCTTCGTAGGCTAGAGATGAACAGCCAGACAATTGCGAACCTCTACAATAAAATTAAAAATGGCCTCATGTTCATCTAGACTTGTGTCCACCATTTTGTGAAGTGTCATACAAGTAAATCACATGAATAGAGCGCATGTTTTGGTTGGTTGACAGTACCGAAAGATGTTTGCCAATTGTTCACAGGTCAGATAAGAGTTAACCTGTCCAACACAAAAAAGTTGGCAAAAAAGTTGCAGAGAATGGAGGCAAGTTCTATAATTTGTAACCAATAGTTTGCCAAGGCGTTTGCAGACCGTTTTTTTTGCTGTTCACACACAACAACTTGAGTTTGGCACCACAAGTTTGCCAAATTTATCCAGGGGGCAAGTTTCTAAAGAAACTGTGGTGCTGCGTCGGTGGGAGTATTACAAGATAATTTGGTTTTATCAACTGGGTTGATAATGTAAATTGTCCACTGTAAAGAGATTCGGAAGCTGACGTTTTGAGCGTTAGCCCTTCGTCGGAGCGAAGCTTTGCCAAATTTAGTTTGCTTGTGAAGGCCGCTTTAAGAAGTAATACATAATAATTACATTTTTAATAAAGCCATGTGTGAGGATATCCCATGACACTTCACCATGATCCATAAGTTCATGAAAAGAATTCAGGCAGAGAGCCAGAGATTTATTACTCCTGTAGGAACAAGAATATTAAACATGTTAACTAAAGATATTTTTCATAATTGGAGGAGCTACTAACAGGAAGATCACTCATCAAGAAGAACTCGGCAAGAGGATTCTTTGTTCAAAAACAGGCAATGACTTGCTTGCAATGAAAGTAAAATGCTAAGAGAAGGGTGGTTGATCAACTCACTCTGGTTTGCTCTCTACCATCTTGATAAGGAGCCCCAGGCCATTCCTTTTGATAAATTCACTGGCAAAGGTTGAATCCTATAAAAAACGAAAACAATTTACTAAGATTATGTACTTGTGATTTATACAGAAAAAAGTCACTGATTACAGTGCGACTACTCCAACCAAGGCCACCAATTGTCCACAAATTTAATGAATAAAAATTATGGAGCAAAATAGCAAAAGGTTTTCAACAAATATCCATGTAATCAATCTGTACATTACAAAGGCAACACATTTGTGGTTATTTTGGATAATTTGTTGCAAAACTACATGTGTATTCGTAACCTCCACAATTTTCATTCGTTAAATTTGTAGAAAATTTTTTCGGGTGGCTTTGGTTAGAGTAGTCGCACTGTAAAACTCATTGTATGAAGTGTTTTAGAAGTTAGAAATGCATGCACATGTACATTTAGGGGCACAGGCCTTCCATCAGTGTGGCTCAAATTCAATTCTGGCTTGGACTGCCATACATTTATGTTGGTTGAGGTCGCTGTTTGTTCTCGCCTTGCTCCGATGGTTTTTCTCTGGGTAATTCAGTTTTCCTCCCTCCAGAAAAAACCTCAATTTCAAAAATTCCAATTGGCCCTTGATAGAGAATCTGCATGAAAAACAGCTAGTAAGGGTTGACGTGGCTTTCTCTCTAAATATATGACAGATGTAATTTAGGTAGCTCAAGAAAAACATCTTCAAAATAGATCCAATGACGTTATTGCACACATGAATATTTAGTACTCTCCATTTTAATTTGTGAATGCCAACATTTAATAGGCGGTATCCAATGCTTGACACTTAGTATTCCTATGACAATTATCTGGCTCAGATAGATCCCTAACCTCTGATATAGTGGATAAAGTTGACAAGGCATTGTTCTTTTCTTCAGGATTGGAAGATTGTAGACGCTCAAATATTTCCTGTGCGAGTTTGGCCTGAAAGATAACAAGAACATTAAGTCAAATTGTGAAAGTCGTCAAATTAAACGTAATGTGAAGCAAGGTTGATAATATTGAAAGGAATGTAATGTAAAGCACACTTTTGCTGATGGTGAGTGAAATTTTTCTGATAGCACATTAAAGGGAATGTGTCTTTGAGGCAATCATGCATAACTTATTTTATTTTCATTTGATTTGATTTGACAACTAAACACACTCTAAGGTTATGAGGCATGGACACGTTGGTCAGCCAGGACCAAGGCATGTTTTAATTGACAAATTAAGGTTACAATGAAGTGGATAAAAGGTACATCAAATAACATCCTACATGCACCAAAGCCGGACACATAAGCCCCAAAAACCTCATTAGGAAAAACAGGGACTGTGTACCCCCAACCAAATGCAGTGGCGCCACCTTTGCAGTTTTAAGGGTTAATATATAAACAACAGAATGAAAGATAATTCAAATAGTTAAAGCCATTTTCACAACACTAATGAAAAATAAACCTTATCCGAATTTGCTAGTGGCAAGGCTGACTGTAGAATGTCACAAGTTTCTCAACTGTCTCTTTTTACAAATGTACTAACCATGAACCTTCACACCCAGTTCTCTGTTCCGCGTCAACAAAATATTTATTTATATAAATGTCAATACCAATTTTCACAAATTACATTTTCAGCAGCCATCTTCAATATGTATATATACACTGAGTTGGAAGCAATGTGCACATAAGGTAATCATAGCAAGCTATCAAACAGTTCTTCTTAAAGTTAACAAAATTTCTGGCAATTTTATGTCCTACACTTTATTCTATTGCTAACACCAACTCTGTTTTAGATTAAAAAGTCTACCCATTAAAATTAAAAACTATAATACTAAAGAAATTTGAAGACATGACTGATCATCGCAGTTATACACACAACTTGCAGTTGTGAAATTGAAGCCTGAAAAAAATTCAGGCCTGAATGGGATTCAAACCCATGACCTCTGTGATACCAGGGCGGCGCTCTACCAACTGAGCTATCAAGCCAAGTGAGAGCTGGTCACCTTGTGAGTTCGTAATATACAACTGTACCCTTAAGGTGGCCGAACACAGTTTTAGCGCGCGCATTTGCTGATGCAATTCAGCACATGCACAAGGATTTCAATAAACAAACATGCCGTCAATAGAGCGATCATTTTGTTTACTCAACAACCGCACTATCTGTGTTATTTTTCACTATAATTGAAAGCAGTGTATTGAAGGCTTTAGTCTTTTATTACAAAGATTTGTTAGGAAAGGAAATAATGCTAAGAACCCAGCAATTTTCAGCTTTTGTTTGTTACCGAAAGAACCCAGTTAAATGCAACGCATGCGCAGTTGCTCGAAAAATTGAGACCGATTGCTTTAGCAGAAACCTGCCGATTTCTAACGATCCAGTCGTTAGAATTCCAAGAAATTTGGCCAAAAAATAGAGCAGAGACCCCTTGAATGATCTATCACGAAAAAATTTTGACATAGGGAATTTTTAATAATTCAGAAAACGATTAACGGCGAATTGCAAAAATCGCCTATGTCAAAATTTTATTAGAACATTGTTAACAGAAGGGATTTTATGTCAATTCGTAGTGTGCAAAAAATGAAAACAATCTAACGACTGGATTTTTTTTAAATAAGCAAAAACCATTATTTAAGCCTTGTATTTAATCAGACCCGTTGCCATGGCAACAGCGCACACCCTAGTCAAAATGCAAGAATAAACACTTCTGCGATTAATCTTTACTCTTGCAAAAATCGGGCGCCAAAGCATAAATAGTTCAAAAGTTATGGTGAATTACGCATAGGCACTTGAAAACTGTGTTCGGCCACCTTAAATGGTGAAGAATACAAGTGAATAATATTATAGGAAAATTCATTACCTGACGAGGGAATTCCGCGTTAAATTGCACGCGAAAACCGATATCACACGAATCGCGAAGCGATGAGTGCGATATCGGTTTTCAAGTGCAATTTAACGCGGAATTCACGAGTCAGGTAATGAATTTTCCTTGAATCGCATAATTGAATAAAATGAGAAAAAAAGAAAACAGCAGTTTGGTTTTATCCTGAGATAGATGAGATAGATGACGTAGATGCGAAACAATATCACCGAGCCTCGTTTTCAACTCGCAATTCCGCGCTAAATACCTCGCTTCGTAAACCAATCAGAATGCAAGATTTTATTCAATTATGCGATTCTATATGAAAGATCATATATTTGAACTGCTGAGAACGATATGAAGACATGCCAAAGAAAGCAACTGCCACATAAAGAAATGTGGCAGTTACTGCAGAACTATGTACATGCAGACAACAAATCTTCATAATAGTATCCTAGAAAAAAAAGGTTATTACCAATAAATATTACTTACTGATGAGAGTGTAAGTTTCAGGACCGCACCATTCTTTATTCCAGTTCGGTTCTACATGGTGGAAAGAACAACATGCAAACTTATGAAGTTTTTATCCACTGACGTATGAAAGGAAATTATAGGTGGAGCCTTTGAAACTGGGATTGTACATGTAATCCTGACTACTTTAAACGATAATTTGTCGTCCTATTATAAGTTACATATACTCAGATTGTACTAAAGTAAACACAATTTATTTAAAGAGTAAGTTCTCATTATTGTTGACAGACAACGGGCTATCTGCACAGTTGAGCACATGCACCTGTCACATTCAGGGATCCATATTCATTTTTGCTCCGAGTCGTCAGCCGGGCGAGTAAGCCTCATGGGCTACTTGCCCGGTTCCAATTTGGGTCGTCCAAACAAGAGTGCAGAGCTCTTTTTCGCTGGAGGCTGTGTCAAACCTTCAACAAAATGCCACATCTTGGTCACTGTCACGTTTTTTGTGAATGGACCACTCTAAAAGACACCAGCGGTCAACAACATGAAAACTGAGCCTGCAATCATTTCTGGAAAATACTGCACTATCAAAGATGGAACGCAAACTTACGATCTCATTGCAGACAAAAATTTTTCTCCATTATTCTTAATGTTTTAAGTGGATGAGAAGTACCCAAACACAGGCATATTTTGTAAAATGTACATCATAAAATAGAATAGGAATTTTTGGAAATATTTTGAGGTTGAGCAAAACCACACTCGTCCAAAGGACGACTTTTTGGAGATACCTCAGTCATCTGTGCCAGATTGTAGTCGTCTGGGACGACTGGACGACCGCGAATATGGATCCCTGCACATTCCCTACTCCAGTCCTTACTAGAAGTATTGAGTGGAGGTTGACATGATCAACCAGCACACTTACGTGACATCAGATATTCAAATTGATAATTTTTTTTAAATTGAATTTTTGTTTTTTTGACAAATCGATTATACATGTAACTGTCACTAACAGGGTTTCATTTATAACTAACTTACTAATTAACCTGTTATTAATAACAAACCATTTCCCACACGTTACATCAGAGATGCAGTGGATATTGCATGATGCATCGCAAGTCTAATAAAAAACTGAATGGTGTGATTTAGGCATCACTTACTTCTTCAGTTATGTAACAGTTGTAGTCAGAGTACTGGAATGCATACTGCTCCGGAATTGGTAACGACCAACTGAAACAAAAAAGGTGGTCGGAAATATTAATTAATACTGACAGTAGAACAGGGTATGAGTTTGTGACTTTGATGTGCCAGGGTACATGTATGCTAGTTAATTGCTTGTCTAAGTACTTTTGAAACTAATCTGAACTTGCCAAAAGCATTGGGCTGATTAGCCAAATGGATTTGCAACCAGGTTCATGCGCGCTATAATTGTGTCCAGAACCCATTAAAATCTTCGAGTCACAAAATTCATTATGAACTTAAAGAGTGTCTAATCTGATGGAAACTTTAATTTGTTAAGGTTAGTTTTTCGTTATTATGCTTGACAAGTTATATCCTATTTGATATGTCATAAGGTGTCTTGATACTGTTTTTTTTTCTGGACCATATACATGTACTGTATACAGAGCACTTTCAATCAGCTTTTCAACAGCCTTCCCTTTATAGGATTGATATGAAAATAATTTATGCCAGTAATTGGAAGACAAAATGGATTGAAGTTTGATAATTGCTATATAAGAAATATATTTATACCAAACTTCCATGGAAATGATAAACAAATAAATTGAAAATCGGTAAAACATGAATTTTGCACAAACCAGATGTGATATGAAAAAGCTAATTAATTGCTGGGTTTCATGTGACATTATCATTTTCCAAAATAAGAAATTACCAATCCTTCTGAAGTTTTAGTTTCATCAGATGTACATTTAAGACCCTGTAATAACTTAATGTTTTGCAATGTTATGCCCGACAGGGTTCCTCATTATATAATAGAGCACATCTGAATTTCCAAGTTTATATATTGCATGACATTAAAATGGTAGCCTGATAAGGCTCTCGAGTAGGTCAAAAGATGAGTTATTGCTCAAGTTTTTACTAACTAAACAGTTTTTGCTCTAGAAGAAGTATTAATTTCAATGTTCCCGAGCTCCAGAGTAATTATAACTTTTCATTTCAATGGCACAACTCAATGACAGATCTATGTTTCTGTTACTTTACAGCCGCCACGTTTGTGTCCCTCTGAGAGGCACAAACATGGCGACTCCTTACAAAGCTCTATAAATTTGAATGAAACACTTTTCTGAATAATGCACAAATGAAAAACCACACAGACCTAAATCTTGGCAAGGTTATTTATGTATCAATCATCTTTCATTTCCCGACTTCTTGACTTAATTTATTGAATAGTTATGATTTTTATTTTTGATGGCATGAGACTGCAAACCAGCCATAGTCTATGGTATATGGCAAGTAGAATATACGAGAATAAAAAATTATGTATGTTTGATCATGAGTAAATCGCAGAACATTTGAAATAATTATTATACTTTTTGCATAATAATAGTAAATGAACGGACAGTTGAACATGATACCTTGTCCTGTTTTAAAGAAATTGTTAGAGTTTGCTACCAAGAAAAGCCACTTTATCTTCGATGGTCAGTATTACGACCAGATTGATGGTGTTGCCATGGGCTCACCTTTAGGCCCTGTTTTGGCTAACATTTTCATGTGTGACTGAAGAAAAATGGATAATTACATGTAACAGTCCCAGATTTCACCCTACACTTTGGTATAGATATGTTGATGACACTTTTTCCATGTTTGGCAGCAAAGACACCGCTAACGAGTTTTCGAAGTACCTCAACGGCCGTCACAACAGCATCAAATTCACCATTGAATTTGAACAAGCTGAGGAGATTCCGTTTTTGGACATTCTTATTAAACGCTGCCCAAACAACACTTTTATCACATCTGTTTACCGGAAGAAGACATTTACTGGACTCTATACCAAATGGGACTCATTTAAACCACGCAAATACAAAATCAATCTTATCCGCACGCTGACCTATCGATGCTTCCGTATTTGCTCCACGGCCTCATTGTTACAATCCGCTGTCGAGGATCTCAAAAGGCTTTTGCTGCAAAATGGCTACCCTCAGGGTATCATCACTTTTAATATCAATGATGTCCTGAACAAGAACACGCCAAATGAACCCGTTGCAACGGTCCCCAAAAAAGATGTTATTGTTGTATTACCTTATATAGGTCTCCATAGCAACCTGATTACTAAACGTCTTAAATCTTGTGTTAATCGTTTCTACTCTTTTGTTAATGTTAAAGTTATTTTTCAAAACACCCGTCGCATCAAATCCTTTTTCCCATACAAGGACCGACTCAACCGATCACAATTATCCAAAGTCATTTACAAAGCTAGTTGCTGGGACTGCAACGATTTTTACATTGGGAAAACGAAGCGGAGACTTAATGACCGGAAAACGGAACATTTCAAGGCCCTTTTGAAACATGATCACTCTTCTGCAATTGCTGATAACGTTAAAACAACAGGCCACAACATCAAATGGGACCATTTTGGCATCCGGCAAGACTGACTACCACTGTAAAATTAAGGAGACCTTTTTTATTGAAGAGTTGCAGCCAGCATTGAATGCCAATGTCCGCAGTGAAAAGCTTTTACTCTATTAAGGAAGCCTTTTCATTGTCCCTTTACAGACCGTTTCCGTTTGTAAACGTCTTAAATTTCTATTGCAGATGTTCCCTGTCTAGGTTACAGACCCCCATTGTTACAGTATAAATAGCTTTTCAAAAATTTGTAACGGTTATACTTTTGAAAATGTATGTCGACTAGCATATGAAACGTCAAGGTTATAAAATGAAAGTTTTTAATATGTTTATCACCGCTGTTTGTGTTATATTTTTAATCAAGTTACGATGGCTGAAGACCAAGAGTTTATATGATACAGTTGAACACTATTTTGATGACATTGCTTCAAAGAATTCCAAAGTGCATCTTGAAGATATGTTTTGAAGCCATGAGAGTTTGTTGCTTTTCTTTTCTGTAATTTCAAGAATGAGACTTTTTCTTGATGTCAATCTCATTATAATTTTTGGAATGTTTTTATTTTTAGTGGTTTATAAAAAATATTAAAAAATAGGTTACCGGTATATGTATTTACAAAACAATTAAAATCAGTGTGGCTGAGTATTAGGAAGATGATTGGTTAGTGATCATAAAAAAACAATGAGGGATTTACACCCCCCTTTCTTGCCCGTCAAAGAGCATATTAACAGAGTTCTGCTGTACTTTCTCTTGATTCCGACAGTTTCACCATAATTTCTAGGCAGCTTGTTCAAATCCCGAGCCCACTTCCCTGCACCTATGGTGTAAAATTCTCTACCCCAATAGCAGAGACTTAATTCCCACCTGCTCGGACACATCAACAAATGAAATGCCTGGGGCATACATGTACCTGTGGGGATGAGATGTTGATGTCTCTATTTGATAGACACATTTATAGCTAATTGCTGGTACCAAACAGAAAGTGAAGTTGTAATCACATGAATAATCAAACGATCTCAAGTACATGTAAGCTTTCCTGTGGCACTTTTTTCTACAGCTACATGTACAATGGACTGAATGTGTCAACAGGAAATATGCATTAGATTACTCACATTGAACATACTTCTCTGACAATTTCATCTAATGGTCGACTCTATTTAAGGAAACAAAAAGATTATTAATGGCATAGCTTTGAATAATTGACAATTGCTATCGTACAAACAGTGGATCAATGATAAGCTTATCTTAGATGAGCTAACATCATATAAGTTTCCTGTTTGAGAGCTTTGTATACCTGGTCAAATGTAGTGAGCAATGGCAATTGACCCTCCTTCTCGATGGCAAGCTTTATCACTTGAGCGCTACGCACGATCGACATTGTCTTTAACTGCAAAAATGCTTCTTGAAGCCTTGTTCCTTCTTTTTCCGCGTACCGATCGAGGTTGTTCAAGTCAAAACCCACTCCAGACACTACCCTTCAAAAACAACATGGAACCTCTCGGAAGCATTCGTTCGAAGCCAGGGCAAAGATTCTGGCGTTTTACCGTCCAGTAGTGAAGTTTATCCAACAGAGCATGTCTGCAGGTATTCTCGAAGCAGGACAGCTAGAGGCACAGTGTTAAAACGACGAGGAAATATCAATAATTCGGTGGAACAAACGCTCTGTTACTTCCGACTACCTACATGTAAGAACCGCACTCCCATGTATAAGCAAAAATTTACCGTCCCCTCCCCTCACTAGAAATGTTTCTGGAACATTCACTACTGTACCACTGTTTTAACTGTAGCTTTTTTAAAGTACAGCTACCAGGTGCAATGGATATGCTTTGCAATATTTTAGTCGTAAGATGAGTACATAGGAGATTATTATGTAAACTGCACGCATTTTAGCGTTATTTCCTGCTATGTGGAGGGAGGGGAGGGGGAATGTAATGGAATCCTTCCCGTCAGCCTCTCTTATTGAACATGGCGGCAGATATGCACTTGCAGTGCGGGGAAACTCCTCACAAGTTTGAAGTAGAAAGCAAATTTCGTGTACCACCAGGCTTTGAGAAACTTGCTGAGACGAAAGGAGCAAAACTGTTGCAAAAAACGTCATTCACGGACGTGTACTTTGACACTGTAAATCACGAGCTTACATTGACGGGTCGTTGGTTGAGGAAACGTGATAGTAAATGGGAACTTAAAATTCAGAAACTGAAAAATGACCTCCTAATCGAAAGCAACTGTGAAATTGAAGATGAAGGAGAGATTGTAAATGAACTTCTTAAGACACTGCCAGCTCGTTATTCAAGTATTATCAGAGACTGCAGTTCTGTTGAGGACGTTATACAAAGCACATGTTGCAAACAGATTGCATCTTTTACAACGCATAGGACTGTCTTTGAGATGCCAAACGGGGTTTTGATCGATTTAGATCAAGCAAGTTTTGGCTATCAAATCGGAGAACTGGAGGTCGTAGTGGCGAATGAAAAGGACATTGAGTTGGCCAAAGAAACTATTCAGAAAACTGCAAGACTTCTCGGTATGCATAGGAATGTGCATAATTATTTTTACGATAACTGCAGAAATTCTCGCGCGCTCATTGGCTAATTTTTATCGTCAATATGCGGACAGACACATGAATTTGAAATTTGTGTGACGTGTCAGCGAGCGAGAGGGGGCAATTTGACCATTTGTTATCGTAAAAATAAATTGATGTCAGTTTAATGAGTCTGTCCTGTTATTGACAATGAATTTCGTCATCACATTGTCAAAGTAGTCTGCGGATCCACTCGGCTATCGCCTTGTGGATCCACAGCTACTTTGACAATGTGATGACAAAATTTATGATCAATAACAGGACAGACGCATGAAAAACTGACGTCAATTTGTTAAATGCATCTGGGTATTAGACAGCAATTCCTATGCCCCTCATCCAGTCTTTGATCATTCTTTTAATTAGTGGTCAAGTTTAATGACCTATTTAGCCAACATAAGCAAAGTACTGCGGGAGAAGACAAATCTATTCCTTAGTCTGCAATGTTCCCTGAGCGTTCCCTTAGGTCACTGAGCAGACAAATATAAAATGGTCTTATTATCTGTATTAAAAAAATAATGCTTACCGGTAAGTGGATAATGTTACGAAAAGAAGTTTATGACCACTAATGGTGTCATTGCATTCTTGAGATTGTGGTTAAAGAGTTTACAAAATCGCTGGAATTTATTTGTGATATGAGGACATACTTATGCTAACCTGCGATCATACCCTCCCTCCCTTATATTCAGATGTGGGGAAGGTTCCCCCCCCCCTTCTCCCTTCTCCTTTTCCAAAAACAATGGCCTGATCGCAGGTTATTCTCATGCCTATATATATCAAGAAGATACACAAATATTTGTTTATGAGAATAACAACGTTGGTAGAGCTTATATGAGCACTTCACAATTCTCCCAACTTGTTTCAAGTCCCTACACAAAATAACGCCGAGAAACACAAAGCAACCAAATTAACTGTATCAGGTAACCCTAATGTTATTTTCTTAAATGTTATTCTGATTAGAATTAGATGGCCCATAAAAAACGTATCTTTTGGAGACCCCTGGGGCAGTTGGTTGGGATGGGATGAATATAAAACTTGGGTTTAAGGTTAGGGTTTTTCCAAGTTCACTTTCTCCTGTCCCAACCATCTGTCCCTGCTTCACTGAGAGAGCTGAGAGGGTGATAAAAACTAAAGTCAACCTTGTACTTTATTTAGTCTTGGCTCAATTAAGGTGATGAAAAGGAATGATTCTAATAGTTTATAGTTTGATTTCCTTCCAGGCATAAAGTGCAGAATTGCTGTTCCTGGCAAATTGGAGGAGTATCTTTCACAGAATTGTAGAAGTCATTATGACCAACTGGTTAAAAATGGATGTTTTATAGACCGAGCAATGTTAGACCAATGTGACTAGAAACCAAGAAGAGGTAAGACTGATATCAGTACATATACATGTAATTTCTCCTTACAATTTGAAAAAGAAAAACAGAAATGCTTTAAGAGAATTTAAAATAAGTCAGACCCAAAGTGGCATCCCCCCTGCCTTCCTTCCAGGCCTCCAACTCCTGGTGCCTGGCATTTGTCATTTTTTTTTTTCAAGGTGACAATTGCCCCCTGGTGGGGTTAACTCATTTGTTCTTGAAACCCTGCCCTCATGGTTGGGCTTCAGGAAAATTAAATTGTTCACAAATAATGTATGTTTATAATAAAAAAATTATTGGATGAGGTTTTTGTGATATCCAGAATAACCAAGGTCGAGGTACGGATTATCAGCTATAGCCGAAGACTGAGGCTGATGACCCTTACTGAGACCTTGATTATTCTGGATATCAAAAAGTGAATAATTGTTTTATTATACATTGAACAACAAAAAATGAAGTCGGCAAGCAACTTAAAGCTGAACTGACAGCAAGCAACTTAAAGCGCACAAACTTGCCACAATTACCCTTAGAAATCATGCACCATGGTCATTACATGACATGATAACCCGCGACCTTGCATGTCCTTGACATGATTATTGTATAATCTGCAGCTAGATGATGTCACAGGTGCAGATTTCGAAAATTAGCTGAACTCTTTCGGGCAATCAGAAAAGAGATAGTGAATTCAATGTATAAAAATATGTGTAATCATGGGTTGGAAACAATGCTCCTCTGGAGAGTATCTAAACTTTACAAGTAGTATGACAAGTGGCATTCCATTTTGTCAGAGACTTTATACTCCTTTTTCTGTTGATAGAAATTGCATCGTACATGTATAATAATGTTTATTGAACACTCTAATTGAATAATAACAAAATATTCCCAGAAGAGGATAATACATGTAATAACCACTTCATCAGTGCTTTCAATAAGATTTGAAGTAGGTGGCTACCTCGGAACAGCACCCACTGGAGTAATATGAGAAACACAGGAGAATTTCCCTCTGGAGAATATTTAAAAGTTAAAATATACCTGCCGACTTTCAATGGAATACCCACCAAAGCTCCCGCGGGGACCGGGTCCTATTGAAAGCACTGCTTCATGAATTTGTAGCTTACATTTTATATACATCATATGTTATATATTATTTTTACCTGTATTCTTACGCTATTTATACAATAAAAATGTGTGAAATATATTGTATATTTGCTGGTTGGAGCTTTGAGTTGTTTCTGCTCTCTATAAATTATCGCATCACCCATGTAAGGCAAGAGTCAACTTGTAAATGAGTTATTAGTTACAAGTGAGGTAAACAATAACATCACACATTTTTATACTCAGATGGCAAAATCATGCAATTTAACAATAATTTTGTATATACAAAATATTTACATAACATGTCGAGCACTACAGAATGCACATATTAGATATTCAAAATCTTCAACTGTCTCATAACAACTTTGACATTAGCATATAAACGACCTCAATCTTGAGAATGATGTTTGCTACATCGAAACGTTGATTAAGCGTTAATTTTTCTTATGTACAAAATAGGAACTTTTTAGAACGGGTGTTCAATAGGTCAGTATACATGTGAGATAATAGTGGAGCTCCGGTCCGGTGGCCCGAGCTCTGTACTCGCAAAGGGAAGTAAAGGAAACCCATGAATAGAGTTTCTCATGGTTATTCTGGCTAGTGGTATAGCTCATGGGCCCATACGCATGATAGCAGCTACAGCATACTCCAGCTAATAGGTTAACAGAGACATGCAGCCATGGTTTATATAATGTCCTTTGATATTGGGCATCCATGTTATGGTCAATTGACACCTGTCAAAACAAGGTATCCACTGACCAGTATCACATGACCATATCGTGGGCTCAAGCTTAGAGCTTATCGAGAACAAGTTGTCTGCTGATGAAGTGCTGGTTTTTCGGTTTAATCGTGGGCTCATGTCAGGTTAACTTGTATTCAGGGCTGGGTTGTTCAGAAGCCAGTTAATGCCAACCCAGGATTAAAAGTTAATTAAAGTATACATTTTTCTTTCATACTATTGTTTTTCACTGCTTTTGTTTTGTTTAGTTTGAGATTATTAAAACTCAAAGGCAAAACAGTAGACATAGAAAACCTCACCGCAAAGTCACAAAACTCAAAAAAAATTCCTGCTTGGGTCAGCTTATCAGCCTTAGAACAACCCGGCCTAGGAGCTCTTAGGCTAAATTTATATATTATGCAAGAGTCATGAAATGCGCTGTCGAATTGTTTTGTAAGTAGTGTAAAAAATAGTTTTTGATTCACCTGTTTTTTTTTGTTCCAATCTACTGACAAGTCATATAGCGAAGTACACGAAAGGAGAGTTTATAGGACCTTTTGACTTAATCACTAATGATAATCAACAAGTTTGCCATAAAAAAAATCAATAACCACAATAATGGCATCGACGTATAGTACAGGCTTATTAAGGCTGTGCAAAGTCAACTAATGTTCTGATATTGGATCCGTTACTCTTAGCAGCAAGAAGAGTTTTTGTGTCCATCAAGCAGACAGTCAACAAGTGACGTCAATGTGGCTGGCTTCCTGTGCTTTCAGGTTGTCAACCGTGTTGCTTTCTTCGGTGGAGATCGTTATTTCTCTGAGAGCAATAAACTCTCTCACCTGACCCATGTCGACAGAGAAACGGCGCCGACGCCGTTGCTCCACCGGTACCATCTCTGCCATCTCCACTGTGCATGTATTGCTCTGAAGAGCCCCGATAAACCCACGAAGTACACCCAGGTCAACAGAATGGTGTTGTCTGGTGCTGTGTTCCTGGTTGGTGGTGGTCGTCGCATACAGACCTTTGCTGCATCTATTGCTAGGACAGGGAGCAGTTGAAGAAATTACTCGCTGTAGACTGTCGTACACGGGGTCCCCATGCCAATCCACTGCTCCTCCTAGTGACCGTCGTCTCGCGTGTGACTGCAGTCTCTTGTAGCGCGTGTTTTCATACAACTGTTCAAACTCATAAACCATATCCCTTAAGTGCGGTGGAAGATCCGGTAAGCCATCAGCACCGATGTTGATGTAACGCGGCTGACGGCTTGTAGTGGGAACATTTTCATCATCTAGTGTCTCATATCTGTGTCTGTAGGTACTGATGATGTCGTTGATCCAGTTAGTAGGGGAAACGGCATAAGGTGTTACTGAACAACTTGTACCTGAAGAAAGAATAATAACAGAAATTATCTATAAATATCATTAATTTTCAAGGCACGTGAACCATTGGATCACATTATTTTGCGATACCGTTTCGTTTCCTTTCTCTTAGAAATCCTACCCTCTGGTCGTTTTTTTCTTGATACGGAGCCCACTTTTTATCCCAAACTGATAACCCAAGGAATCCTGATCAAGTGTTCAGAGAAGTAACATGGTTCAGTTTTTTTGCGAAATATAGTGTGTATTATTCACATTGTTGATATAAAAGGTCAGTGACGAGGAAGCAGCGGAAGTCCCTGCAGATGCAGAGGATTCCTTGTCGTGTTTAGAATTAAACATAAAATGATTTCAGTGTCTTCAGTTCTGAAGGATGGCAAATTCTACTAAGGCACCGTTTTTGGCAATAACTGTTCAATTAAAGTTTTCTGCATCGTGCGAAGAGATAGTGCTTGTCAACGTAATTTTGAGCGGCGTGAGGAGGGAAGGGTAAGCTCAAGATGGAAGGAGGAAGGTTTAATTATTTGGAATAAATATAGATTTGGATAATAGATGTACCCGATGTAGCTCTTAGAACCATTAGCTACCTTCAGAACTACGTGTACACGAAAATAATATTTATCAGGGTAAATACCATTTCCATTGTCTGAATTCGATTCGGCAGTCCTCTTCTTTCGGACAAAGTACACCACCAAGAAAACTACTCCAAATACAATGATGCTGGAAAACACAGCAGCCACAATTATGCTCACTACAAAATTGTAAGATAGGAAAACAGTGTCAGTGCTTCTAAAACATCCATACCTTTTGACAAAAATCTATCACTTGGCAAAAGTCTATCGCTGGGAAATGTCTGTCTGCCGTACAGTGGACCCTTGTTAATCCCGCCTTGAACGGATCACAAAATCCGGCCGCATTGGTGTAACTGTGAATCAGCAGATGCTCGGCCAAAATCCGCATTAAATTCGACCTCACTGTCACGACATATTTGCTTGAAACTGTTATAAATTCTCGAAATGGTCCCTAAATTTATGTAATAAGAACTTAATTAGCTAAAACTAAATGATTAAAAGCAATTTCTTGAAGAAAGTCCACACTGCAGCAACCGATTTTTGCAAGAGATTTTCGAGCCAAACTTGAATCTTTGAAAAACTGACATCCTAACGCTTTTTCAAAAATCCATATCGTAATCCGTTTCCATCCTCGCCATCGTTAGCCATCCTCACTTCCTAATGGGTTTTAATCATTTGTCGAGTACTGCTCTTCAAAATAAAACCATCATTGTTCAGCTTGCAATGATCGACATATATTTTGAGATTTCCAAAATCATGCCAAAAATGGTGACAGTACAGTATGTGGCCCCTGGTCCGCGAGGTCCTTGGTCCGCGAGTTTTCCGAAAATTATGTCATACTTCTCGCTAAATAAAGTACGACCAAAAACGAAGGTGTACGATTAAATATTGATTAGTATTCTTTCGTATGACGAAGTTCCGGCCCTCCCGCTGATATTGAAGGCGAGAAATTCGAGTTTGTTGACAGGTAGGTCTAATTGTCTTTCTTGAATTGTCTTATTTTGCGGCTCCGTAAAGTACATTGTAAAGTTTACTTAGCTTGTAAACGGATAAAACTGAACGGGAGCACCTGTTTTTTTGCAATACAAGTTAACAGAGACACTTATGTCTTCTGGTGGGAGAGAAGTTGCGGCAGAGTTTAAAATTCTTGTTTTATCAACCCTTGAAAAACATCAGCACTTTTTGGGTAGAGGCCCTTGGTCCGCGACCTATGACCCAGAGAACTTACATTTCTCAAAGCAGATTAGAAAACCTTAAATAAATGGTAGTGGCCTTTGTTTTTGTTAAATAATGTTAACATCTTCTTGATAAATGTTTTCGGGCTGGTTTAACTTCTCATTTATAATGAAAGTTTAGTTTTACAATTATAATATTTTTGACTGCGTTGACAATCGTTTGCGTTGAAAATCGTTTGCGTTGGAGATCGTTTTCCAAAAAGAAAACAGATTTATTTTACACTCGCAATGACTCCTATCGAGACTGTTGCTTAGATATATCAAGGAAAATAAAAAAATAAATAAAATTTGTTAAAATTCTCATTCTCGTGAGGATTTACGCCTACTTTTCGTGCTGTTTACATGACACGCGGACCAAGGACCACATTCGCGGACCAAGGGCCTGGGAGCACAGTCCCTTTTTTCTCGAATTACAAGGAAAATATCACCGTTTGGAACTTGCAACTTTAGGATTATTGCAACAAACAAAAAAGCTATCTTCAAGGAAAATTTCAGCTCCTTACGCCTTGATGCAGGTAAGATATTCGAGATTGCAACTTTTTGTCGCGGACCAGGGGCCACATACTGTACCCCTTAAACGAGGCTAGCGCGCGCTGTCAGTATTTGATCCAGATCAAACACAACTTGATTGTGGAAAACTGAAAACGTTACTGCTTAATTAACTCGTACGTTTGGCTCTCTTTTGCCACCCAATAAGACAGGTGTATCTATCCATGAAATTTATAAAAAAATCAAAACAATTTTTGCCGGTAATATACAATCTACGTGGCTGTCCGCAAAATGCATGGCCAGGTTCCATTTGTAAGGAAAAAATGAATCTGTTTGTACTTGCTACCTTTTGCACTATTTGCTGGGCCCGTATGGACCACGTTCTTCCCATTGGGTTTGTCTGAAAGACAATGAAACAAAATTAGAAGGCGGTAAATCCTCTTTCAGGAACTTTTCTTTATCTGTTGACGAGCTAATTTCACAATATAAATTACAGCAGATAGGAACATGACTGTAAATCAAACTAATTTGAGCGTAATTTAGAGAACAGCCCAAGAATAATTGCTCGCGAAGGGAGGACATGGAGTCTGGCTGAGAATTGGTCAAAATATAACTGACCGTTGAGAAATGATGCGCTTGTTAACTGACAGCTGAGATGCGAGATCTGCAAAATTTAGTGTTGCCGAGAAACGGGTTCAGACTTCAACTCAGAGATGGGAAATCGTCTAAACAACTAACGCTGAGGGACTGTAAATTTCGCAGATCCGCCTATCAGCTGTCAGTTAACAATCTTGTTTAACTGAGACCCGGCTTCTTGGTATAGGACTGGAACTAGCTTGCAAGTGAGGCTATTTGCGGGGAGTTCCCCTGCATGAGCCTCCACTGCAAGTTAGTTCCAGTCCAATACCGAGAATACGAATATATAATAATTATTCCATGAGCCCGAGTTGGATATGAAGTGATAAAATAACCAACGAGCGCGTAGCGCGAGTTGGTTATAATCACTTCATATCCAACAAGGTCGAATGGAATAATTGTTTTAGTAAATTCTCAAGCCGGGTTTTGCCGCCGATTTTTATTTCGGCCATTATAGAGGGCTGAAGTTGAAAACTTCGTGCGGAAAATTTTTAAACTTGGCGCACTGTTTTCCATATGACGTAAAACTCCGACTATTGGCTCATAGTCGGAGTTTTTTTAGCCAATCAAAAAGCTAGAAATGCAATAGTCGGAGCTGAGAATTTACCAAAGCCTATTTCTTTTTGTTTTCTGAAATATTTTTTGCTATATTTTCCGTGTGTTTGGTCAGAACTATATAGAAGCTTGAAAAGAGTGTAGCTGAGTTTAACAAGCCTCATAGTAAGAACACTTGACTATTACTGCTGCAGTAATGATGTTAAGTCGGCAACAAATATTTGTACATAACAACACTGATAGACTAAAAATGCCCATTTTAAAATACCTGAGGAAGTTCTTGCAAAGTATGCCCTACTCTTAGCCCCATCGCCCTTGGCTGTAAATGCAAGAACCTGAAAACTATAATTGGTGTTTGTTTCCAATCCTTTGATCTTTGAATGGGTTTCTTTTGGTGAAACTAAGCTACTATTGACACGTGATGTAGCTTTCACGTCACTGTAAAGTACTTTGTACCCAAGCAACTCTCCATTAGTATATTCTGGTGGGACTGGGCTCCAGTCAACTTGAACCGTATCTGTTCCTTGGCTAAACAACGTTATGTCATTTGGAGGGTGATCTGGAACTGAAAAAAGACGTAGAATTAAAAGCAGTGTTCAAAGATTGCCGAGACACCTAGTAAACATGATTTGATATCACAGTTATTTATTGACATCAAGTGTAATTTCTGTCGATCGAGGGACGAATTTTTCTGACGGCACAATGGAGAGGCTCGCGGGGTATCATGGGAGGTGTAGAGAGTATTTAGTCAATTGGCGGGAGAGTTAGGTCATTCTAGGTAAGCAGTCTTCGCGTTCGTCCCCTTGTTATGTATAATTGCAAATGTTCTACGTTACAGCTTTTGTACCCTTTCCTCGGGGTCTCGTGCTGCTGCATTAGATGAGGAATACCTTTCCACATATTTTTGGCGTAGTACAGGTTCTAATTGTTAGAACCAATAGTTGTAATTTGCAAGAATACAGATTATATTGTAATACGGAATACATCAATATCACATGACTGCCTGACGCATCCTCAGTAAACCATTCTCATTGAATGTCTCGTGGTAGTGTAGCCA